>JAODUG010059512.1:0-14613 GCA_027564795.1 Aphredoderus sayanus
TGTGTGTGTGTGTGTGTGTGTGTGTGTGTGTGTGTGTGTGTGTGTGTGTGTGTGTGTGTGTGTGTGTGTGTGTACATACCCTTGCATATTTACTACACATATAGACCTAAACAGACAGATGTTCTCTAAATATATTTCAAAATGTATTCCTTATCTCCTTCTTTCCCTCTCTCTCTACTCATTCTCACATTTGGTTCATTCATGATTTAAGCTACTGCAGTGCTTCAATAGCCACACACACTGACACTGTTTGTTAGCTGTCACATGTCATGTGCCATTTAGGTCATCTTTTGCTGCTGCTATGGAAACGACATCAACATGCAAATAAATACCTGAGGCTGAGGAGTCTGTCTGATGCAAATCATGTTCACATATGAATCAGTATGCCAACAAAGTTTAAATTTAAAAAAATGCCAAAGGCTACACAGATTAATACATGGATAAACAAAGAATAGTATATTATAGTCCTACTTAGGCTTATAGCTATATTTATTTATTTTTTGTAGGCTACCAAATATTGTAGCAGCAGCATTAAAAGGCAGACAGAGAAACAGCCTAAATACATACATAAATTCTGCCTCAATCTGACAGTTAGCCTATTTATAAATTATGTGTATGAAAACATCTTCAGTTTGTCGGAGGTACATTGTGTGGTTTTAGTGGTGATATTTTCTGCAGACTGCACACAGATGTGTCGCGTTTCGTTTTGTTGCATTCATGTCTGTCTTTTTGTGAATGAACGACAGAGAGGAGGAGGAAGGGAGGGGCGGTACCAGTAGTTGTGATTGGACTAGCCGGCTTACGTCACCTCCGCTGTGACGAGATGCGCCAGATCTTTACGGGAGCTGGCGGCGGCAGTGAAATCCTCATTCACAAAAGCGAAGCACTAGACAATAGCTGTAGCAGGAATGTTTAGAGAACGGAACGGACCCAACAGGTTCCTCGCGTCACTTATCTGGATATAACAACCGTACGTGCAAAGAAACCATTGCCTTGTCTCCCGTTATGTCGATGGAGGATCTTTGTGAGATGGACTGCCCCGTCCTGAAGCGGATACTGAAGGAAGACGGGACCAAGTGTCTGCTGTTGGACTGCCGCTCGTTCCTAGCCTTTAGCGCGGGACACATCCGTGGCGCCGTGAACGTGCGTTGCAACACTATCGTGCGGCGCAGAGCCAAGGGCTCCGTGCTTAGTCTGGAGCAGATCCTGGCTGGGGACGAGGAGGTCCGGGGCCGGCTCAGGTCCGGACTTTACTCGGCGGTGGTTCTGTACGACGAGAGGACGCCGGACTCAGAAACCGTGAAAGAGGATAGCACCGTTACCGTGGTGCTGCATGCGCTCTGTCGGGACGCATTTGGGACAGAAATCTATCTGCTCAAAGGTGAACATCTCAAACAAACGTTATGTATTCACGTAAAATTCACATAGTGTGTAATAATATAGGTCGGGGACGGCTAGGCTTCGGCTAGCAGTATCTCTGTGTTTACATGCATAATCTATAAATAACTGGAATAAAATAGTCTGTATTCACGCTGTAATAAGAACCATTCTGAAAATAGGCACACGTTGGAAATACGTCGAATGTTACCACACACACACACACACGCACACACACACACACACACACACACACATACACGTATACACACACACACACCGAGAACCAATGGCTGAGTGAATGAGGTAATGCTGATGCGTAGGAGCCAATCAAAGCACGGCCACATCTGGCCGCGGGGACGCGCATGCAGGGTGACCGCTGCAGAGCAGGTGCAGGCGTCTTCACCTCACCTTTATAAGCCGAAAATCAGAAGTAGCGCTACTATATTTATAGCTTTCAGCATTGCCCGGCGCGTTGATGTGCAGTAGTGACGCAGTACGGTTGCAGGAGTCTATAAAGACGTGTGTCACATAATCTGATCTGATCCCTCAGTCAGAACAGGCCAGACCTTTCTATACTAAAAGGATAATAAAATAGTTCTCAAATCCATTTGAGCCCTATAGGCTACGGGTCTGTACAACAGCCACAAAATACATGGTCAGTGCTATATTCAGGGTTATTATAATATAATTATTAGCATTGTTATTACAAGTATAATAATAATAATAATAATAATAATTATTATTATTATTATTATTATTATTATTATTATTATTATGCTATTATTATTTTTATTAATGAAAATGTTGAAATTGCAGGCGGATACGACAGGTTCTTCACAGAGTACCCGGAATTCTGCTTGAAGACAAAGGCTTTACCGCCCCTCACAAGCCAGTCCAGCGTGGATTCGTCCTGCTCTTCGTGCGGCACGCCGCACCACGACCAGGTAGCTGACTAGGAATAGTGCAGTGGTGGTCAACTAAAAGCAGTGTGATTCGTGGTGTTTGTAGTTTCACTGGATATCACGCATGATTTAGGTTCACTATAGTGTAGTGTGACTGGTGCTTGCATGCAAAATCGTCGGTTATGTGTGGTAATATGATATAACAATAGGTTAGTTAATATGGTAAACATTGATTTCCTGCTTACAATTCAAGTTAAAAATAACACAGAACATCGATATTCCAGTCTCACCGCTCTCTCGCTTTCTCTTGACAACCCTCCCCCTTCTTTTCCGGTGATGTTGTGACGAACATTGCCCCCCTCTGTTCACATTACACCTCTTAGCGCTATTGATCATTTCCTGTCCTGCAATTTATCAATAAACTACTGCCGGTATTAACTGTCACTGGGCACTACTGACGATGCCTACTATGTCTGGACAGCGAGAAAAAAAAACACACACATACCAATGATGTCTAACTTTACATAACTGCATAAAGCATAATAATGGCTTGTGGGACTATGAATAAATGTTTAATGTAATTTTAAATTATTTTATTTTTGACAAATAGGCAACTATAAATGTTTTATTTCATATGTTAAATGATAAACGCTCAATATTAAATGTGCATGTATAAATAGTTCAGTAATGGTATAGTGTATAATATACAACGTAAACGTATACATGGTTTATGTATGTCATTTAAAAGACAGCACATCAATAATTGCTGTGGGGAAGTTCAGTAATATACTTCAGTAATAATACAACCTACATCCTTACTGTCTCCTATTCAGGGTGGTCCAGTTGAGATCCTTCCTTTCCTCTACCTTGGCAGTGCCCTGCATGCATCTAAAAAGGAGGTTTTGGATACCATCGGAATCTCTGCCTTGCTCAATGTGTCGGCTGACTGCCCCAATCACTTTGAGGGGGCCTACCAGTACAAGTGTATCCCGGTAGAGGACAATCACAAAGAAGACATCAGTTCCTGGTTCCTGGAGGCCATTGAGTTTATAGGTCAGTGTGGTTGGATATTTGCTTGCTGTGTCTATATGTGTGTGCATATCTCCTAGTTGTGATACTGTACATTTAAATGGCCGTTTCACTGTTATTTCCCTTATTGAGTTACACTGCCCACGCAATAAATTATTTCCATTTGCAGTTGCATAAACGTGCATCTATAGGTTTATAATCTTCTGTCTGGTTGGGACATTCATTGTAAAATGAAGGGCAACAGGAGTGGCTTTTTGTTGTTGTTTAAAATCAATACTACTCGCTAACATGAGCGTAGGGTTAGAAATTGGACACACACACCCTGTTTTGTCCGCTAGTCCCATGACCAGAGGACCAATTTGTCTTCAGCTGTTCCTCTTCAACACTGGCACAGTATGCGTGTGTATCTGTGTACGTGATTGGTGTATAGAGTGCTGCATTTAGTATACTGCCTGTGGGGGTTGTATATGCCCTGCTGCTCTGAATGCATAGTGTGTTTGCATGTTTGTGTTTGTTTTTGTGTGTGTGTGTTTGTGTAGGTGCTGGTATGCGTCATAGTGTGTTGTTAAGGCAGTCTGACTCATCCAGTCACAGACAGAGATACCTTAAATCTCTTGAGTTCCTGCCTGCATTTGTGCATGTGTGTGTCTGTGTGTGTGAGTAAAATAGAAAAATACAAGATTCCGTTGGTTGACAGCAAATCATGAGGTGTAAAAAAGAAAACAAGGAGGTGATGAAAAAATATGGAGGATTACTCAAGTATTTAAGAGCTCATATTTTATTTAGACATGAGATGATGTTCTCTCACTTTCGTCGTGTTATGCTTGATTATGGAAATGAGAAGATTGGTGCGAAGGAGAGAAATTAGGTCATGTGTCAGCATGGAAATAGTGTTTTTCATATGTTCATCTTTGTCTTGTTTGGCTTTCCTACAACGTTTTAACTTTAGAATGCTGCAGACATTCAGAAGAATCGTCAAGTGACAGATTTGAATTGGCTTTGTCTTGGATTGAACCTGAGTTTTAAAACACTGACCTCTTTACCCTTCACTAAATAACCTTCACAAAAACATCTATCATGAGCCTTTATTGATAACCATAAACCTGTAGCTTGGTAGATATATGTACTAAGATTTTTTTGTATATGGAATTTTATTCCTTCTTTTGACTACTACTGCTTTCCTACTTCCGTTATTACACTTTAATTAAAATTAAAGGTATAGTAATTCATTCTGGAGAACGCTTGTTGATATGTGAACTCGATCAAAACAAAACCACCTCTCCCTTCAGTGCCACAGGGTGCTCCCTCAGAAGGTCCGCCCCACTCACTGGAAATGCATTGCGATGGCTAGGATATAGTTGTTGGGTGCGGTCTGCACCACTTTGTTTGTGCTCCAATTTACGGAGCCAGGGCTGTGCAGTGGTCCTATGTAACCTCTGCAGCAGGCACAGCATGGCGCATAGAGAAGGGGCAGCTAGCGGAGATATGTAACGCACCAACAGTGTATTAGCTTACAATAGCTATACCTTGAAAGACCTCCTGCAGGACTAACCTGTAGAACTCTCTCCGCCTCTCCCAGACTCGGTGCGGGACTCCAGCGGGCGTGTGCTGGTCCACTGCCAGGCGGGGATCTCTCGCTCGGCCACCATCTGCCTGGCGTACCTCATGAAGCGCAAGCGCGTGCGTCTGGACGAGGCCTTCGAGTTCGTGCGGCGCCGCCGCAGCATCATCTCGCCCAACTTCAGCTTCATGGGCCAGCTGCTGCAGTTCGAGTCGCAGCTGCTGGCCACGTCCTGCGCGGCCGAGGCGGCGGCGGCGGCCGCCAGCCCGCTGCTGGCGCCCAAGTCGTCCTCGTCCGCCTCCTCGCTGTCGACGGCGACCACCCCCGCCACCGCCACGCCCACTTCGCCGTTCATCTTCAGCTTCCCGGTCTCCGTGGTGAACTCCGCCTACTTGCACCACAGCCCGCTCACAACCTCCCCCGGCTACTGATGGACAGCCGATCACAGTGGTGGCCCCGCCTCCCTCCCGCGGCGTTGTCGACAGAGCGGCGGCTGAGCTGTGATTGGCAGGGAGAGCTGCCACGTGGGCGTTAAGTGGGGCAGGACCGTTGGCGTTTTGCGGTGCCCAATTCAGGAGCAGTTGAGGTACGAAAACAAACTGGAGAACATCCAAGATACTTCCACATTACTTATGGGCCCAAAACGTAGATTTAACCTTGTTTCAATAAGTCATGCCAGGAGGGACTGGCCTTCCCTTGAAGTTCACACGCACACACACACACACACACACACACGCACGCACATGCGCACACATTCGTGACTGCCAACTGAATAAGCTCAGTATGAACACAGGGTCTGTTGCTACGGAAACGGCAGGTCTTTAAAGAGAGAAGTAGGCAGGAATTTTAAGGACGCACACACGCACACACACACACACTCTCTCTCCCTCTCTTTCACTCTCTCTCTCTCCCTCTCCCTTGGGGGTGTCCAGTTGCTGCACGGAGGAGATCGATGGGGGGGGGCAGGGGAGACTGGGTTGTGAAAGGGAGCAGGAAGGAGATGTGGGTGTGGGGGGGGGGGAGGGGAGGGGGTGTGTGATGGAAAGCAGGAGTGTTTTCCGTGACAGGTGCTTTGCTGGCGATGCGATCGGAAGTTCCTGTCTTGTCACCCCGCGCACACACACACACACACACACACACACACACACACATTGGTTCCCTTCCTCTGCCTTCCATCACTCTGCACTCTCCTCCCCCCTTCCCCCTGTGATCCTTGCTGAAGCGGACTATTGGACAGAGCTTGAGGGGGAGGGGAGCCATCGCTTGATGTGAGCGTTCAGCAAACCCAGACTGTAACATGAGGCACCGAGGATCAGTTGCACTTCAGTTGCCCCGACGATTTGGCAATGTGTTTTTCTTGCATGTTGGACAGTCGGACAAGATGTTTGTGCCTTGTTCCTATCAGTATCCCATGGGTTTAGGTGTCCCTGGATTTTCCTGTGGTACATTTATCTATTTCTTCTTGTGTGTTTTTTTAAAACATTTTTTAGAAACAACAGACGAGGAGAATTGCTCCATCTCAGACAGAATTTAAAAACGAAATTCTACAACAGTTCAGCATTGCAATACAAACTCTCCTTTACTACAATGTGAAAGACCTGCAACCATGTGTGCTCTCATGTATACACACACACACAAACAGACACACTCACTAAACAGGGTATGCTGTGCATTATCAGGTCTGAGATAATCCCATATCTTTACAGTATGTGATCTTATTTTGTAGACTGTCACATTTCTTTTTTAAAACACAGGTTTTGAACTGGTTATCCGGGTGTTGAATGCAAACAAATTTCAATCCAAAATAATACAAAATTAAAAATGTTGTCCAGGGCATATGTAAACATGTGTCTCCTCTGGCTCAGGTTCCTTAGGTTATTTTCATACTAAAATACACATGCTGCCCAATTACCGGAATACAGCAGTGTTTTGAATTTTATAACAATAATACTAGTAACAAACATTGATACTGTATTTGTAATACGCTTTCATTGTCTTTTAGCAAGCGTTTCTCATATAACAAGAAAAACATGTCTACTGTGACTAATTTGGTTGCAAAAAATATAAACATCTTTAGCTCAGTATAAACATAAGCATTTAATTAGTTATCTTGGGATGGCATACATTAGTACATATTATTACAAGTTGCATTACGGTATCCCATCATGCAGGCCATTTCTCTTTGTTCTCCGGATTTGTCACTGACTGATTTCAGGTAGCAACATTATTTTCCAACATTGATATTGATTACAATAGGTACTTTCCCTGGATCGACATCAGCTATCCACAGTGTTCTAGGCATCCAAAGTCAGGTTACGGCTGCTTGCCTTCACGAAGTCTGGTTGTGTTCACATAAAAACACACACCATCTTGCAGTGCTCTGGCAGAAAGACATTCTCTCTCTCTCACATGCACACACACAAACAGTACAGTACAAAGCATACCCATTTTCTAATTCTTTATATTGTCAGAATTTGGATGGCTTTTGGACTAATGCAAATTTGAGAATATAACATCGTAACCTCTTTTCAATAACCCAAGGCCAGACTGCTGTAGAATTCTGCCACTGCACACACAGTTATCAAGCCCAGTGCTTCTACACCTAAACATTGATAAGACACAAACCCTCATACGCACACAGGCCTACATAATAGACTCAACATGAACCTGTCAGATAAAAAAAAAAAAAAAAAAAAGATTGTCAGCGACTCTGGCTGTAGCACTTTGAAGTAATGCAATACTGTATTTATTATTTATGATTGATTTGCACATCTTGATGATGGTCGACTGACAAGGCTTTATGCACGCTGTCCCAGAGTGTGTGTGTGTGCGTGTCTGCGTGTGTGTGTGTGTTTGTGTGTGTGAGAGAGAGAGAGAATTTGAGAATCAATCACTGAAAAAGGCAATACTTTCTACACACCTGTTTTTCTTTGTCACCTGCCCTCTGTGTCTCTCCAACCATCTCCACATCGGCCTGGCATCTTCATGATAATATAGGCCCTTGAGGACCTTTTCAAAAAGCTTTCCCGCTTCAATTTTATTGTGGATTGGAAGCTCTGTACATTTATTTATTACTGAGGTGTCATTGTTGAATAAAAAACACATTCTTAATTAACCTTTCTGTGTATTTTATTTACAGAAATGATATAAAATGAATCGGCCATGCATTGCAAACACTGGAATAGAGTTGCGTGGTGTGGTCTACACTACCTTGTATTCCCATTAACAGAGCCAGCCCTGTGTAGAAACACCAGATTATTTATTCAGCACACACACTGAATGGAGATTGTGTGAACATATATTGTTGAAAAAAAACATTTACTAGCTTACAGTCAATTACTTCACCTTTAAGCCTTACAATATTGTGTAGGCCTACTACGTGGTAAAGTATAAACTAACTTAAAACAATGGAAGTATTGGAGATGAGTGAAACGAAGAATGAGGTATAAATACAATTAAAAGAAAAGCAGGATATAACCTTTTACGTTTTGTTATAGACATGCTATTATCTGCCTGAAGTGTAGTGTTTGTAGATTGTTTAAAGGATTATTTCCTTCACTTTAAATTAACAATCACAACGTCCATGTTGTGTTTTCACAGTCCCTCCACTGGGGGGACGACTAAGATCATACAATGTCTTGCTTGGCAATGCTGAAGTTAGTACAACAGCGACCACATCGCCATCTAGCGCCTTAATATAAGCCAGCACGTTTTCGATGTTCCAAGGTTAAAGAGAATTTCATGGATCTCGTTACAGCGCCCCCTGGTCACCGAACAATCTACGCAGAAACACATCAGTGGTAAGGAAAGATTGTACATTTGTTCGGTCATATACTATGTAGCTGGCTCTGGTCGGGAAAAGCATAAATACATAGATATATGGATACATACATTGTCTAAATAAAATAATTAGGCAGCATTTAGTTTGATGGTCGAGTTGAGCATTAGACATTTAATTTGGCAATAGGTAACGTGTGGCAATACAAAGTCTATTACAGTGTAGGCCTATAGGCTACTAGTAATTATCAGAATAATCAAGTACAAATGAATAAAATAGTCCAGTAACAGAGCTGAGCTCACCAAAACAATATAGACTAAACAGAATTAAATTAACATAAACAAAGGCAATAATTAGACACATTTGCACCAATGAGCCAAACTAATTGATGCACTAAGTGCAAGTAAAGCGAAATATTAATATAAAATAGAGGAGATTGCGCATGCGCATCATGGCAGCAGAAGTAAACAATAGCAGAATAAAATGGCTGGATATAGAAGTCAAAGCAGTAATTTATACATTTTAACATTGATTTAGGATGTGCAGAGAAGGCATGTGGCCAGAATTTGGAACTGAGCATGTGCGTCTCTTAAGGCAGTGCTAAATCCCAGAGCAATGCCTGGTTTTTGAAGGTGTGCAAACCAGGTATGAATGAACTGTATTGTATGAACTTTATTACCTAGGCCATTAACTATTGCCCTTTATCAGCTAGGCCATTAACTATTGCACTTTACTTTTGTTTGACTATGGTAATATGTATAATAACTTATGCTGCACTTGTTATATTTAGAATATTGTTTGCTTATACTGTAATTGATGGTATATGAACTGTCCAACTACTGACAAATGTACTACATGTAAGTCGCTTTGGATAAAAGTGTCTGCCAAATGCCATAAATGTAAATGGGAAAACCAAAAAATGATGCACCGGTTAAAGTATATAAAAAGAACACTTTCTTTTTATTAAGGTCTTTGTTCTGTACAAGTGTAGCTGTTCCACAGGTTAGCTGATCAACAGGACTTTACAATGCTCGTTACACTACAAATAAAACAACAAAGGTGAAGAAAGGAGGCAGAAGAAGGGGTTTGTCTCTCTCTCCCACACGCTCACACATGAAGGCAAAGACACAAAGACAGACGGCTGGAGTTACTACAGTTACAGTAACATCAACACAAAATCTTTCTTTCAAGGAGGAAAAACAAGGCAAACTTAAAGCACACATTTAAGATCTGCAAAAAGGGAAACTTACATTACATTTTCACAGCATCATTTGAAAAGAAGCCCTCGATTTCCAGAAAGCTTCATAAAAGACAACACACCAGTTATCTCCTGGCCTGTAAACAATGGTTGTCAGTGCACAGAGGTTAGGAAATGCTATCTCTCTCTTTTAACAGTTCTGACAGCAAAATCAATGCAGTGTTCTCATACTTTAGATGATAAAAATATTAATGAAAGGCAGGAAAATGGAGAAACAAATTGGAACTAGGTGTCACATTTATTTATATGCTGAAACTTGATAATAGCATAAGCTTGTGCAATTAGAAATTACATGTATTGAGATGTATTTTCATATGAATGAGATTAAATACATCTGCTATTCATTTTAAAATGTGATATGTTCACATAGTATGGCCATTAGATTATTAACTTTTAAACCATACGGTCTTGTGCAAACTAAGTTAAACCAGTTAAGAGTTGCATCTTAGTGGGAAAGCTGCATTTTAATATAAGGGACCACTGAATCACATGCAATCCTCTGTTCTTGTCCTTGTACTAGCTGTATGTAGCCTTGGCAGAAGCTTCTTTTTTTTTTATAAATAAATAAAAAGCTATGAACTGAGGATTGATGACTAAGAAGAATACAGTATATTCACATTGAGTTATTGCAGAGGTGATTGCGATCAAATGTACAAGCTGTACAAATAATACAATAGTAAATAGGGAAAAGTTTAATATTGTTGATGTGCTGGCAGTTGTCTTGACATACTTTAACAATGTCTGCTTTCTTGTGTATCTGTATTATAAACAATTGTTTAGAATATTATACAGATGTTTCTACTGTATATTAATGTTTCCCAATGCTATGTATTTGTTACTTTTAATATACTTCATCTTGTAATGCACCAGGACACAGTGATGTTTCCTATATTAAACAAAACAAACCAAAATCGATAACCAACAATATAAGTACAAACTGGTTTAAGGATGAAAACAAGACGTTTATGTATGCCTACTAGCAAATTCTACCAGTCCGTATATGTTAAGGAGAATGCAGTGAAAACAACTCTTTGTAAGTAGCTTTTTGAATTAAATAAGAATGAAGAGAGAATTCACTGTCCAAATATGACTATATCAAAAACATTCAATTTGCGTAACCACCATTATTGAATCCTTATTCTGAAAGATGCATTTGTTTAGTTTCCTCAGAATTAATTGCAGATTATATTTATGTTTTAAGACACAGGTATACTGTAGCAGCTGAATCTCCCTCTCTTTCAGAGATCTGTTAATCTGTTTAATGTTTAGTGTTAGCTGTACATCATTGATATACTGCATTTTTCAGAACAGAATTGTATATCTCTTTCTGCACTATACATGCAGAAAGAGAAAGCATCTGAACGTTAAATTATGTTTTTTAATGTTCACAACACATACAACCTTTAAAACACACAATTTAACTGGCAAAATGTACCGTATACAAGAATATTAGTGTAATACTCATTTTCAGTACCAACGTAAACAGCTAGCAATAATGTTGTCTTTCTCATGCAATAGTTAAAAACTGGAAGATTGGGCATGTGTAACCAAAGCTTTGTGACAAAAAACCCCCCAAAAAAACAAAAAAAGACATCCATAATATGGGACCAGCCCCATGTTGCACTAACTGTCTCCAAATCTGTCATTTCATATTGTCGTCCACTTTGCACATGCTTTGCTAAACTTTACTACTCAGTTTATCAGACTCAAGTCTGGAATGAATTCAAAACAACCATGAAAACAGAAGAAAAATCCAAACAGAGATGATGTTGTCTTTCTTAAAAAAAATAATCAAATACAAAGAGAACCAGCATTAGAAAATAATAATTATACATAATCTTGACATTCCTCTGATTCAAGATGAGAGAAATAACAAGCACCTGTCCTGTTAAACTTTTGTCACCAGCTCTAAGGTAACAGAAAAGACAGAAGCAGGGTAGCAGTGTTTGTGTTAAAATGTATAAGTGACTTAACTGAAAAAAGTTAAGTATTTCCTGCACTGAATAATGCATTTGCTTTTACATTTGCATAATGGAATGCAAAATACATCCTACGGATATGGTGGAATGTAGAAATCGCAAACTGTAAAAGCGTTTCAAGTTAATGCTTTAAGGTAAAAGGGAAAAAATCACATGGAGTAAATGTCAAGTTCACGTCAGTGTAACAATCTAGTCCCATGTGAGTAGTTTAATAATGGGTTTCAAATCTTGTACTATTGCATTCTGCGCTGGGCTGGTGCATTTTTATGGAACTAGTGTTCCCGTGCTCGCTGGCCTGGTCTCAGGTGGTCTTATGTGTTTCTTCCTTTGCTTCAGATTGTGGTCCTATTTGTTTCTGACTGCTGGACTGGTCCAGTCCGTACCACCGGCAGCTTTAGAAATTTCATTGTGGTCCATTGATGTGGCTCAAATGCATTGTCCCTGTGTTTATTTTCTGATGTTTCTGTCTTCTCCATAAGCCTCAATTTCAGATTTACTCATTTGTTTGACAAGATAAATAATTACTAACACTCAGTGTTGATAGCAGGGGGTTGTGTTGTCATTATTTATATGCACCTGAAGGACAGTATGTCAGCTTTAAGCGGAGATGTATTGCTTTCTAAGGCCCTATTAGAATATAAATTAGACATTTCTGCTGAAGCTTTAAAGCGGTTTGCTATTAAAGATGCATGAGGAGATTGAGGACAGATGGAGACAGACAGATGTGACAATGTCACTGTGGTGAGACAGGCAAACAACACATTCGGTCCCAGTTAAGCGTGCATGTACAGTATATTGCCTATTGGTCCTGCTGCATTCCAGGTTTGTTCAGACAGTGTTTATTTGTGCTCTTCTTGTTTGAGTCTGCCCAAGAATGTCGCTGATTTAGATATGGGCCATCTTGCTCATTAAGAACTGCTGATAAAAGCCTCATATAGTAAATTATCGATTCCGTAATACCATTTTCCTCCTAGGAGAGAAGAAGCAACGCTTGTTTCAGGCACAGTGCATCTCATCTTTAAACCTGTCTAGACACTATTTTATCTCTTTGACCATACATGAGGTACAAGAGAATACAGAGCAATCCTGTAGCAGAGAGGCCTGAGGTTAAATGTAAACCACTATGTGGTTCATTCTTATCCCCTTTCCAGTTTTCCGGCAAGTCCAAACGCAGTCTGCTAGGAGCTCTAGAGTGACCTGCGCTTCTGAATGGCTCCTAGGACTTCTGCTCAGATGAGTCAGGGGGCGTGGCCTGGCTCTCAGGTTTAACGATCTGGTAGGTGATCAGGTATTCTGGGTAGGCCTGGGAGAACACACAGGATGGTTTTCAGGTGGTGTGCATGTGCCCGTGTGTGTGTGTGTGTGATGCGAGTATCATAATACAAGTAGAAGAAACGTGTACATTCGATACGCGTGCGCACTGACCTGCTCTCCCCTGTAGATGACGTACTCAGCGTATGCCAGCCCGTTGACACTGGGCCGCCCGATAACAGAGTGGTGACCGGGGGGTGCGTGAGCCATCTTCATGGCACTGAACTGGAGGAACGACTTCCCCAGGGTCACTCTGCAGAACAGCATCTGCCTGTAGCACGCGCACGCACGCACACGCACGCGCACGCACGCACACACACACTATATTAGCTGGGAAAATTGCCGTACTGCAGTGGTCGGTAAAACACAACACATTTGATCTAATCTGATATTTTAAAAAATAATAATATAATCACACTAGTTTATACATAATTCAAAATAATTTCTAGTTTAATGTAATCAAATCTGAAGCAATCAAATGCCAGTCTATTGATGATCTTAGAATACATTATATAGCACAAATCTAATTAAATAAGGATATTTACTGTCTAATGTAATACTAATATAATCTAATTGTGTCCTATTCTATCCTATGGAAACAAACACACACATAAAACCCGACCTGTGACAGATGTAGCAGGAGCGGTCCTTGTGGGCGGGACATCCGGTCCCTCCCCCAATCCCGTACACGTACTGGTTACTTTTGGAAGAATTCTCCGCAAAGTAGATTCCCGCTCCGAACATGCCTCCAATGTAGGCGTGGCGCTCGTCAAAACCCTTATGGATGATGGCGTTGATGAAGGGGGAGCCTGCGGCAGAGACAGAGAGCGCTCATACAAATATTTATAATTTATTGGTGTAAGGTGACATAAGAGTGACTCAGTGTACAGTCAATTAATAAAATCCTTTCCATCTGATAGCTAATCTTGTGTCTGAGTGAGAATTGTTGCAAAATGACAAAATGACAATCAATTGATATGTAGTTAGTGATTTTATCTCACACAGCGTAGGAAACCCAGCCTGGTACCGCCCGACTCTTGCTACCAGCAAGTGCTCATGTAGTGTTTGCATATCCACACAGCTGGCGGACCATTCAGGTTGGGTTAGTGCGATAATGAATGAATAAGTCAAGCGTGTTTCAATGGTGGTATAGCTATGAGGGGATCATTAACAGTTGCAGAAATACTGATTGGTTAAAGGCTGGCCAATAGTTTATTAATTAACTCGAGGTCTACGCCCAGTAGGAGGCAAAGACTGTTAACCCTTCCCAATGGAGCATGGCCAGACCCTTTTTAACCCTCGTAATGTACTCAGAAATCACACGGCGGCACCATCTGATTGTGTGTTTTTCAATTGGCATTGCTGAGTGTATTTATTTATTTATTAATTATTTCTTTATGTATTTGTGTTGTTTT
>JAODUG010059523.1:2063-22988 GCA_027564795.1 Aphredoderus sayanus
CCAATGTATGATTCTATATTTATTACTATGCCATTTAATATGCATGTTCTTCGAGAGACTCTATTAGCATTGTGTGCAGTGAAGGATACATTTCGCTACATGCTGATTCTATGTAGAACCCCTGGAGTAACGTCGTTCACTGTACAGGCCCACTGGCGGTGACCACTGCTGACAACTCAACAAATGCAACGTTTGCATTTCTGGGAGGAGCTCACGAATCCGTAGATATTCAATACAGCTGACGGCTTGCCGCTGAGGAAATAGAGCCGCGGTCCGATCCTTGGCGGCAGGTGGGCGTTGCCCCGTTTAGAATGTTCCAGAACTCGGGCGTCTCTTAACACGCGGCGACACCTTCAGTGTGCGTTGGCCTTAAATATTTTACAAGGACCTGCACATTCTACAGAGGCTACTCTATTACAGACATGCAGTGTTGCACTGGTAGGGGAAGAAGGCAAGTGGCTTATGTTTAGTTTTGGTTCGTCATCAGTTGACCGCAGTTGCATTGACAGAGCAGGTTGCCTTATCTACTCTAATCTATTTAGTGTTCTATTCTACAGTTGCTAGGATACAGGTGGCAATAACAGGCCGGGTGTTGCCATGGGAGAGCTTGAAATTGAATAACTGTGCAAGGGTGGTTTGATTCTTTCCTGCTAAACCACACACGTTGCTAACACCTATTCCAAGTGGAGGTGGGTATGATATGAATCCCATCGCAAACAGGCTGCATTCTAACTCACAAATTCAATATGCACATGTGCCTATCTGATACAGGCTAAACGCTGTTTGGCATTAGGAAGGATTAGGAAGAGGTTGTGAGCTACTGTATGTGACTTTTCTCTTCTGGGGATCAAGAGTCAGTGTTTGAGAAGCAGCACGATCTATCCAAACACTGACCTGCCACATTTCTTGCAGGGGAATTCTCCCTCCTGGGCGGCTGGGGGTTTGCTGGCTGCAGTGGGCTTGCGTGCATTATTGTCGTATCGTGGTTTAGAGGTGGCTGTGGAGGTGGGAGGGGGTGGCTGTGGCAGGTGGATGACCCCGGACAGAGGCTGGTCTTTTCCCATGTCCTCCTGGCCTTTTATGACCAGGGTTCCAGCCTGCACATAACACACACACACATGTACAGTTACAGTAAAGGTAAAGGTTTTCTAGAGAACTGCACAAAATAAAGTGTGAAATAACAGAAAGGCAAACATGAATAGAATGATTTGTATAATGTCGGTCCTTGATTACCGGTAGGCACATTTATACAAACTTGTTACAGACACACTTTTTATCTGACCAAAACAATGATATTAAATTCAAACTTCTCAAATTAACAAAATCTACTCAAATTAACTGACTTAAAAACTAACAAGTTATTCATTGTGGAGCAATGTGAACAATGACAACAATGAGTTTTATTTGATGAGTCATTGTTTACTGATGTTACACAACCCAGGAAGGAATGAAGTACACTGCACAATGAGCTTTTCAACGATGCCACCAGAGGGCAGCAGACCTATGACCTGACCACCAGGAAATTTTCCAAGTTTCCATGATAGTACATAACAGCATGTCCATGTTATGAAGTCAAAAAGACAGCAGACATAAACATTTGGCAACTGAATTATCTGCCCATATCAAAAGACAAAATATTGCAGATGAAAAACAACACAAGTTTCCTTGAGCAGCTATGCAACAAATCACTATAGTGCTTAGATATTAGATATTCATCAGTTATTTTATTTCAATAGAAGTCAACACATTGATGTAAAAGATGTGCAGCAGACACTTCCAATACTATATTTGGGCAATTCAGTAAGAGATTCATTTAACAATGCTTTGGATGTGCACACGCCTGAGGCTGACAAAAGCAGTATCTTTCTTTCACACTCACACTGTCACTCTCGGTGGCCTGAAGAGTCTGTGTCACCCTGGCAGGGCTCACATCCCGCTTCCTGTCACCTGACCCCTCCCACTTCCTGCTGTCCTCCGAGTCCTTCCGTGCCTCCAGTATCTGAGAGCCCTGTGAGCCACAGAAGCGCAGTAAGATAAGCAAATCATATGAAATGCAAGCTCGTCTGGCTAAGCGCATGCAAAGCACTGCGTCGCCTGGTCTGTGCCCAGAATACCAATGAAGCACTGGAATAACTGTCAAACATGTGTCGGAGGGTTATTTTGTAGACACAAAGAGACATAGCGTATAAAATACTTTTTGCAGCGAGAAGGTAAAGGGGTCATAAACTCATCTCACCTATATATAAAAATAAAGAATATAATTTTCTATGTTATACATAGTAATATACTGATAAACTGGGTAGCCTCAACCACCTGTGAAAGTGCTGTAGTAGAGAAGTGGAATGATCAGTCAATCATCAATTCAGTTAGTTGCCAATGCAAAACCATATCTCAAACAAGAACATTCATTTGACTTGTCTAGCATGTAAGGAATGATTTACTTGGCTCCTAGCGTCAAAGGTTTTATTACATAAAATAAATAAACCATATAAAATGTCTTATTTTCAAGTTATGTCAACCAGACAGCATGCAAAGCATTGACAGATAAGGGGGCTGTGATGAGATTTGATTTCATGATGTTGTATAGTGATGACGTGATATCATTTGTGTATTCTGCTTCCGTCTACACACAGTGCCTGGTCTCGGACATACCCCTAGGCTACCTGTTAGTGTGGCTGGATAATAATGAGCTGGGGACTGACCTTATGGTCCTGATCGTCCTCATTGGTCCTACTGTCCACAGGCTCCGCCTCCCCGTACAGCAGTGTTCCATTGCGTCCGATCTTCACGTGCTTTTTATAAGTGTAGTAGAACTCCACGCACTGTGCCACGGTCTTTGTGCTTACCTGTGGACCACACATTATTAATAGAGCTGTATTCACAGCAGGCTGCAGATGTACGTCTTACATGAACACGACAGAAATCCAGGACCACAGGGAGCTTCAACAGTAGGAAGTTCCCAACAGTAACATGTTAGCGCTTGCTTCTGCACAGTGACACAAAGTTCATATGGCTAATTAGGATGCAAATGAGCAATAAGCGAGACTGTTCATTATTAACCCCATGTCGGCTTACTGCTAATCAAATGTCAATCTTTGAACATGCGTGCCTGAATGGTTGTACTGTATGTTCCAGAGAGAGTGAATACAAAGCTAATGCGATTCCTCCGAAATGTTGCTTCGGCCCATCGTATTGTGTGAAGATTGGTTGGCTAGCCTTGCCGTCTGGTGGCTCACATGGAACAACATTCCAATGTGTATATCAGGAATGAAATGAACAACAATGGCTTGGTCATTCTGTTGAACGATAGGAACAACCGCTGAGTAAGTACTGCATTAGCATTAGAATATGCAAACACGCTGTATTTGTACACATTCCCCCTGACCCCTTGGCTAGTTTTAGCCATCTTGTCTTCGTGAGTGTTTGCTGGTAATGTGTTCCCAGAATGATTTCAATTGCACATTCCACCAATTCAACGTGATGAATTGGGCAAAAAGACCACCGCCGCCACCCGCCCGCATGCAGTGTGCCGTCTGCAATACACACCAAGGCGCGCACCCCCGCTGGGTCGCCCGCGGGCGGGGTGGTGTCGGGCGGCCTATTCAAGGCTTCAGCCACAACAAGACCTCAAATAGCACAGGCACAGCGACAACCGCCTCAACAGTGACACATACCAGTGTCTGCACCATGAAGAAGTCTTTCTTATGGTTGGTGATGCCTTTGTTGAACTGGCGTCTCTCGGCCGCTGTCCAGCTGTCTGACCCTGAGGGTGGCAGGTACAGAGAGAGGGAGTAAAGGGTTAGGGGGGCATGCGGTGAGTCTTCCAGGCAGTAGACCCCTCCCCTAATGCTTCTACTCAAAACCACAAACACACGCGACTGAATAAACAAAAGCTTCCCTGTCCTGTGCTTGGGATTAGCCACATGCTGTAACCCCCCCCCCCCCCCCAAATCCCACACCAAGTTGACCCTGACAATCCTCCAGTCATCCCCCATCCTCCCCCCTTTACACTACTGCCCCATTCCCCACAAACCCAGTGTCTTTGCCCCCTCCCCCACAAACACCCCAGCAACACACTCTCACTGCTGCAGCTGCTGTTGTCAGGGGATACAATGCACAGAGGGTTGGGGCCAACGTGGAATGGCAATGGCAGTGTTGGGACACCGGGGGCTGACAAGCTTCCAAGTGCATGATGCATGCATGCACACACATATATTAGAATACATTTGAATAAGAGTGGGGGTACATACATCATCTTGAAGATGTGCAGAAACACAATACAACTGCATGCTAACAAGGTAATCAATAGCTGTTATTATCATGCTTGGCATTGGTTAAATCCTTGTTCATGCTGTTTAAGAGGCCACATGCTGTTGACTGTCCCAGGAAAAGCCTTTCAACCGCATGTGGAATAGTGGTATACATACATATACTATTTACTATCAACTTCGTTACACTAGGAGGACTGTGCTGGTGCAGTAAAATGGACCCTTCTTGTACTTCAGTTATAACAACGCTATGATGACCCAGATCTGTTAACCAACCTGAGTAGTGGTAGTCTGACAGGTGATGGGACTTGGAGAATATGGGGTTCTTCAGCATCAACAAGGACAGGGCAGCCTAAAAAATAAAATAAAAAAATAAATTAACTTCATTCATTTTATAATATAACTTACTGGTTCCTTTGTGTGACAACTGTGTATGAGCCATTATTACAGTACAGTGAACCACTCCTGCCAAGACATCAGACTCTAGGGCTCATACAAATTCCAGCCTTGCTTTATGAGCCTGTAAAACACACCTAGCCAGGGGACTTGTTGCCAATTGAACTGCTGGGAGCCATGAGGCCAGATACTTCCAAATGTACACAACAGACATCATTGGAAATATTAGTGTGACTTTAATTTGAATAGGCAGGCAGCAGTAAGCTAAACTGATACAAAGAGTAGACAATTTGACAGCCCCCCCACCCTTTCTCGTTTCCCTGACAACACTGGACCACTACTGGTTGCTGGGGCCCGAAAGCACCAGCTCTACTGCTGCCACAAAGCACTATGACTGCTGTGTTGTTCTGCATCAGGCTTTAGACGGTCTTGTGTGCATTCGCAACAGAAGCATTGATTCAGAACCGCTGGTTAAGTCACCCGTTTCTGAAAAACTGTTCAGAAAACAAAAACAAGCAAACCAATAATCCATCCATCTCTATAAATAATAATAGCCCAGTGGTTGTAACCATAGTTGTCAATGCAAATGTTAATACAAATGTATTCATCATACCTTTGTACAGTGGGACCAGACACAGAACTCTGTCAAAAAAACATTATACAGAGATCTTGTCATAAGCTATCTTGGATAAAACCAGCACATATGAATAAGAAACCATGACCTTTCCTCCACTGCTGAAAGGAGGGAGAGCACATTGTTTGCTAAGGGGAAGATATCTAATAACAAAACAAAAGTAGGAATATGGCTACCAAAGAAAAGCTAGTAACCCCATGCCTGTTTTACACTGGCTGCAGTTTGTGCAGCTGCTATGTTGCACTGTAATGCACTGCTCCTCAAGACCCCTGATGGCAGTAATACCACATACACTCACCTATCACTCATTCTGAAATGAGTATGTAAAAGTGAGATTCTACAGATGAGTCACTTCTGTTGTATTGATAACTGACAAAAGGAAGCTGTTTATCAATGCGGGCTTGGTTGATGCGGCTGCAGTGAATTTGAGAAAGAAAATACCAACTGTTGCAAATGTTTTTTTCAGACATTTGGAATTTCAAAACATTTCTTATCAGTAGATCTGTCAGGAATTCACATTTAACAGTGTTTTAGTTTAGGACCAGAATCATTTCGTGAGTGTAAAAGTTTGACAGGCTTTGACTGGTCTGGAGCTCTCACCATTATATCTCCATTACACTCGTGGAGACAGTGGTGAGCTAGCTCCTGGTTTGTTCCTCCTCCTGACATTGCACTGGAACATGCAAGGTGCATGAGGGCTTCCACTGGAGCACATACAATAGGGAGAAAAAACAGACACATTATTCAATTAAAAAGTATAGGCCTACATGGTTTTGCAATGCATTTACATTGTTGTTTATATAACTTTTTTGTATGTTTTTTAACTTAACATGACTTCATAAGAAAGCTTAGGCATTCATACATTAGGATTAACCACAAACCCACTGTAACAACATGGTGATGTACGGTCGGTCAAGAGAGCCACTTAAGTGTTATATGGTGCTATATTTAAACACAATGTATGCCTGCGTCATTATAGACTTGAGCATCGTTTGACTGGGGGTTAACTGTGTGATCTACAATACAGATTCTTGTCTCACCTTTCTCATGGAAGTCTGGCCTGGCCTCCAGCTGGCCCGCGGGGGCCCAGACCAGCTTGGCTCGGTGCTCGTCTAGATGAATGTCTGCCCTCTGCCTCAGTTCTGGAACCTCCGCCTGGTACCGCGACCCGATGTTTATCCGCCTGGGGGGGAAACAGGGATGTTAGGAACTAGGTCACTTTGGAGTATTCATTTCAGAATTAGGAAAGAAGGACTAAGATTAATTCTATAATTCTAACAGCATAACAATCAAGTGATATACTGTACATAAAAAACACCTATTAGCATGGGAGCAATCTGTGCCCTAAACAAAACTAGACATATCGATGCAGAAACAGTGGAAAACAGGTTGAATCATACTGACAGTCAATCCCGCCCAAGGATGTCTCCCGCCTTCCATTCCCTTTCCTCCCCTCCCCTTTGCAGTTCCAAGCAAGCCAGCGGTGTTTCCAGCTAAGTGTACATGTGTATTCCCAGCTGCTGCTTCAGGTTGGGTGGGCTACTGTAAGGGGAGCTGGCTGATGCCTGCTTCTGAGGACTTAGAGAAGGCCTCCAGTCACAGAAAAACGCTGTCATTTCTACAGTAAAATATACTGTGGGGGCCGTTTAAAGATTATTTATGCTTTTTCTAATGTAAAAAATAACTTTTTATTTGTATGCATTTCTTTAATTGAAGTCAGAATTCTCAGAAATTCTTGAGAAAGGCCCAGTGGTCTCTGGCTCCCTAGCCTCTTCCCTTCCATCTGAATTTGTAAACAACTCTTCCAGGCAAACATGGAGAGCAAACACACACAGCACCGCTGTACTGCGTTAGACTGAGACAGCTTTTCAGTGTTAATAACTTGGGCCTGCCCTGACAGGATTCACTTTTAATGCAGGAGATTAGACTGGAGATTGGTGGAGACACCACAGGGGAACTGTCGGCACTAATGCAGGATGTCGACAGGGAGAGAGACTTCTGTGGTGACAGTGACACAGTGGACGGTTTTTTATTTGAAGGTCTCACAAAAGCCCAATATCTGTCAAAAGGCTGCTTGAAATCTCTCTTATCATATGATCGATGACAGCGTTAGGACATCTACTTTAAATGCAGAGCTATCCTATTAGTTTGTTGTCAGACAGTCCAATCATCAGGCAGCGGCAGATTCAGACAGAGGAGAAGACTGGAATTCAATCCTTTCACACTACTACATTTATGTAGATTCGGGCTAGCGACTATCTGGGCACGAGTTTCTCAGCAATGTCGGCTGATTCACAGTAATGGGAAGCGTCCCGGAA
The DNA here is from genome assembly GCA_027564795.1 of Aphredoderus sayanus. NCBI lineage: Eukaryota > Metazoa > Chordata > Actinopteri > Percopsiformes > Aphredoderidae > Aphredoderus > Aphredoderus sayanus. The sequence goes on from JAODUG010059523.1 coordinate 9,680, forward strand.
ACAATAAAAAGCATTTCTCTGATATGCAAAACCAAAAGCCACCGTTTTATCAATGGAAATATATATAGATATATCGTTTTTTTTTAAACGTGTATGGTGGATAACTTACGGCTCTATGCTCACTGGAGTGGCCTCACCCATTGCCGACAATACTGGTGGTGTTATGTCACAGCTATCTAAATAGAAAACATTAAAAAAGCAATAATTTGTACAGAGACACACACAACATACAGTAACATGCAAAACCTTACATGTGCAATCTACACATCAGACCTATACCCTGAGGTACAATAGATAACTCAAGCAGAAAGTGCTTATTACCACCCTAGAGGCTTGTACGTATGCTCGTAATGCTAGGCGAGCTACAGTGCCGTGCAAGGAATACTGGTGGACTTACTGGTGCGCAATAGGCTTCGTGTGGCCGACTTGGGCGTGGCGGGCGGAGGCAAGCCCTGCCCGCTGGCGGCGGCGGCGGCGGCGGACAGGAAGGTGGAGAAGTAGAGGCCCGAGCCCTCGCGGACGGGGCTGAGGATGGGCGGGGGCGTGTAGGGGGGGATGGCCAGGGGGTTGTCCACCAGGCGGACAGGGGAGCGCAGGTGGCTCTGGTAGGGCGTGATGCTGGAGTAGACGGGCGGGGCGATGAAGACGCCCGCTTTAGGCGGGGGGATGAACAGCGGCTCCGGCCGCCGCCGCTTGAACTTCTTGCCGTCATCGTCTCGCTCCCCTTCCGTCCCACCGTTCTGGGGAGGGAGCACAGCAGGGGATTGTGGGCGAGTGGCGCTAGCAGCGTCACCAACACACACACACACACACACACACAATACAATGCGTTGAGAAATAAACAACTAGTTATGAGCGTTAAATTGCCTCAGCCTTTTGTATTGCAACAATGACGGGGTGACGGCTGTTACCGTGGCGAAGCAGATTATTGTGTCGTTACTATACGGACTGTCTGAAAGGCGACAGAACGAACAAACAGTGCAGGAGAGCAGAGGCTGTTCTGTGGGCTGAAAAATACTTATTCCCTGAAATACGTTTCTTTGAGAATCCTTGAGAGAGATAGCTGAAATAGATGCCCTGGCCTTGGACAGAACACAGTACATAATGTGCAGTATAGCTCTATGAAGCAGCCAACTAAACCCTGATAATCTGCTTTGGAACAGGGAGACAATTTAAAGCCCCACCCAACATCCCCCCGTAATAAAAAAAAAAAAAACATCTGATAGATGTGGAGAAAGATTGGGGATCTGAAATGGGGGCAGGGGAGACAGGGGCACTGGGGGGGGGGCGGAGCCGGAGATCTGTGTGTGTGCGTGTATGTGTGTGTGTGTGTGTTGGGGGTGGTGCAAAGGCACAGGGATACTAGCAGAAAGCAGGGATTTATGGGCTGGAATTGAAATGGCGACGTGATTATTAAAACAGACTGAAGACAGAAAGAAGACATCAAATCCTAAATACCACCATGCATTTCATTTAAATTAATAAAACCCCCTCCATCCCTTTCTCCCCTTCTCCCCACAGCTGGGAGAGATTCAGTGTCTGGTTCAAGGACACGGACACATCAGAACTTGGGGGAATACAACCTAACTGCCTCTGTGTACAGGCTGATTGTTATCCATTACTACACCTACATTGAAACCAATTGGCAGATACTGATACTGCAACATATTTACAGGTCAAATTCAGCAAATATCTCCTCACAGTCCACTGGCTGTCCATTCTGTGTGCGTGCTGATAAAATAATCAGGTGTTTCTACACAACCCTGGCTGTGTGAATGGGAAGACAATGTGGTGCAGACCGCACCACGAAACCATATCCCATCCTTGGCAATGCAAGCCCACTATGAGGGGCAGAGCTTCTGTGAGGAGCACCCAATGGCATTGAATGGAGAGGTGCTTTTGTTTTGATCAAGTTCAAGTTTCAATTGTCTCCCTCCAGCATCACTAACTTCACCTGTAAACAGATTCAAATGTAGTACTACATTATAAATATCCATATTTATGGAAACTGGGAAATGCCCACTGACAACATCTGATGCACTTTGACGCCAAGGTTTAGAACGCAGGTCTATTTCTTGAGCGTCAAGCCATAAACATTCACTGAATATCTGAAGGTGTTTGAGCTCCTCCGTCAATTTCTCTTTACATTTCGAACATCAGTAAAAGTCCATTCCTGATGCGCTGCCAAATGTCCCCACCAGGGGGCGCTGGCCTTAAGCCGCCACAGTACCCACCTGACCCGAGCTCTCCGACAGGGAGTTCCTGAGCGAGCGGCGGCGGGTGACGATGACCGAGGGCTTGTGGTCGTCGCGGCCCAGATCCTGGATGTTGTGGGGCCTCGGGGGCCAGCCGTAGCCCAGCCCCGCGTGCTCCTGCTCCGTACACGGGGGCGTCCCGGGCCTTCGGACGGGCACGGACACCGGGATGACCAGGGGCATCAGGCTGTCGTCCCGGTGCCTTTTGGAATTCAGACCCGCCGTCTCGGTGGGACTCCATGGCCTGTGGGGCTCCTGTGGTTACAAGTTATGGAATGTTAGCGTTGTGGAGGACGTTGTGTGTGTGTGTGTGTGTGTGTGGGCTCAAGCCGTCTCTTTGACTGACATGACCCCTTGGCCAAGATAAACAAACATGTTTTTCAAGATCTGAACAAACACATGTAGAAGAATAACAAAAAATTAAATAAATAAAACAGGTCTGCTTCCCCTCACCGTCTACATACTGAATGGGCGCATGGCGCACATCTCGCCTTATGGCCGCCCACAGCGGCTATGCTAGGCCTCTGGCGTAACGCTAAACTTGGAACACGGGAGCCGTGGAGACCACATCACAGGCCAGGCGGGGACAGAAGCACGCTCTCATTCTGTGCTACATGCCGATGAACAGCAGTGTGCAGGAATGTGGCCGCTCTGGTTCCCGGTTCATTATCCCCGGTGGAAAGCTCCAGCCCCACCACCAGAGCAGGGGAGCGATATTCTGCTGAGCGATGCAGCCCGGGCCCCCCACCCACCCCATCCTGTGAATAGAGGGAAGGGTGGTGGTGGTGGGGGGGGGTTGGACAGGCTGGAGTTTCACCCCTCCTGGTGGTATGGGCAGGGAAGGGAAAGGGCCCTGTACGTTCTGCTGCCATAAGGCACAGCCACGGCTAACGGTGGCGCAATGCTGTGTCGCAGTCAAAAGGTATTGCTATGCAACGGCCAACATTGAGTTGGATTACTTCTTCATCACGTGCGCTAATGGTATTCTAAACTTCCCACGAGATGACACAGTATACCGCGCTGCTTCTAGCTGCAATACCTGTACATCGTAATACGTTTGCAATGGCAAGGCTTCAGATGGCTAACTGACTGGACCTGAGCTGCACTGTGGTAGTTGCCATTTCTTCTAGAAAAGCGTTAATCATAAACAACACAAATCTTTGGCACAGTTGAACTGGCAGATGTACTTGGCTGTTTCGCTCCAGGCTCCAGCTCTTGCTCAGGGAGCGAAAAATCCCTTTGCAATTATACCGTGGAAAACCTTCTAAATGGCTTTACAACCCTCACCAATAGGTACTCAGTCTAGTGAAGGCTTTGTTCATAACAATAACTTCTGGTACAAAGTAGAACACAGCCCTGTGCCCACAGGGAAGTTTGACTTCCATATTCTAGTTAAAGATATGTTCTGTGGCATTTGATATGTAAGCCACTGAATGAGGCTGAAACGACGGAATTAAAAATAAAGACAAAAAAAGGAAAATAAGGAAATCGGGGGGGGGGGGGGGATAAATCAAAAGAGAAAGAATATGACCACACGACTAGCATCGAACAGGAAACCTGCAACCCATGAAATTCCACAGTCCACAACAGTCTAACCTTAACAATGTGCGGTGGCAGGGACTCCATCTCTGACGCCTTCTGAGCCAGCGTTTCCAGGTTGGCCTCCTGCGACACCCTCCGTTTCCTGCGGGTGCTCTGGATGACGCCCGTGGGGGCCGCCTGGACCTCAGGTGCCCCGTTCTGGCAGCCCTGCGGCCCCGGGCCTGCCTGGCTGGAGGAGGAGGACACCAGGAAAGGGTTGTCCGAGGGGGCGCCCCCTTCTTTGGACAGCCTCCGCGACCTACGGGGCGGGGCTTGTCCCTGGGGCTGAAGGGCCTGCAGGGAAGGCTGCAAGGGCTCCGCTGGAGGTTGGGGTTCGGGGGTTATGTCCTGGATGAGCGGCTCCTGGTGCTTCGGGGGAGCCGGAGGGGAGGAATCCCGGGAGTGGACAGCGGCGGGAGGCTGTGGGTGCGGGTGAGGGTGTGCGTTTTGTGCGCCGGGGTAATAGTCAAGCACACGGGGGTTTTGTTGTTGCAACTGCTGATGTTGCATTTGCTGCTGGACTTGCTGCTGCTGCTGCTGCTGCTGCTGCAACTTCTTCTGCTGCTCATGTTGTATTTGTTGCTGCTGCTGTAGCTGCTGTACATGGTGTTGATGCTGGAGGATTTGCTGCTGCTGCATTTGATGCTGCTGCTGCTGTAGCTGCTGCTGCTGCTGCTGCAGGATGTGCTGCTGCTGCTGCTGCTGCTGTCTTTGAACCTGCTCCTGCTTCTGCATCTGTTGCAACTGGTGCGGCGCCTTGGCCTGCGCCTGGTACTCCATGTTGGGTAACGCGGTCCTGCTGGCCTGAAAGGCCTGGTAGTAGTTTGCCAGGTGTGGCTTTGGCTGGCCGAAGGCCAGCTGGAAGGGCTGCAGCACTGAGCTGCCGCCCGGGTTGGAGGCTCCGTGCTGCTGGGCGTTGAGCGCCCCCGGTTTGAGGGTGTGCTGAAAGGCCTGTGACTGGGGCTGCTGCTCCCACTCCACGCTGCGGGGCTTAGCCGCGTCCCTGTAGGCCTCCCCTGCGGGGCTGGGGGCCAGCGGGGGCTTGTCCGGGGCCCTGTTGGGTGCTTGCGGCTGTAAGAGAGGGGGCTCGTGCACGGACTTGGCGAAGGAAGTCTGCCCCCTGGTGTCGGTCAGGTTTCCGCCGCCTAAATAGTTTACAAAGTTCTGGCCCCAGTTGGTGGTCCAGGTGACCGCTCTCTGCTGCTGTGGCTGGGAGGACGTCTGGCCGGGCTCCTGGTGGGCCCACTTCATGGGCACCGTTTGCTGGTAGTGGCCCCTGCTCTGGTCGCCCTTATCTGGGCTGAAGATGACCGAGTTCAGGTACATGTGGGGGGCCTCTGGATTGGAGGACACGGTGCTGGCGGCCTCGCTCTGTCCAGGCTCGGAGGCAGGGCCACTGAGGCCGTAGTAGGAACCTTCTGGATTTTGAGTGGCCTCCTTCATCACTGGTCCTTGGTCGCTGAAAAACGTAATGCGCTTGCCTGTTCTTTTGCTGTTGGGTTTCTGCTGGGCAGGTACACTCATGGCGGGCATGAATACAATGGGTGTATATTGGGGGCCAGGGGGCAGGGAAACAACAGGGGGTAGTAAGGGCTTTGCATAAAAGGCTACTCGGCCCAAACCTCACCACATATGAATGTTCAGTGGCCTGTATTCTCTTGAATGGGGTTATTCTAGAAGAGAAAATGACTGGTTCGTACCCAATGGCAGGGCATCCACAGTGAAGCCAAGCTGTAGTACTACATGGAGCACAGAAAGAGCAGTCGCCGGCTCACACGGGGTAATTGGCCACTTGTTTTCCTTGTTGTCGCTGTTGATGTTGTTCTCTGGGAGCTAATCAGTGGTCACTGACCTGGCGCGAGCGGGAACGCAGGAGGCCACGGGTTTTGCTCATACATGGGCGGAACCCTGTAAAAAGAAAAACAGAGGGGTCAAGCACGGTGCCATACGGCTAAAGAGGTTCCCCGCGGGAATGGGGGGTAGGGGGGGGGGGGTGGGGGCACTGTCAGCAGCACCTCGGCAGTGTAAAAAAGAAAAAAAGAAAGAAAGAAAGGGGAAAAAAACATGCCGTGTGCCTTTTCAACAAAAGAAAGATTCAAAAGGTATTGGATGGTAGAATAGAGGTAGGTGGGGGGGAAAGGGCAGGCTGTTGTGTCATCATTAGCTGAGCTCACGTGACACATTCATAGGGCCTTAGCTAGCACGCAGGCCTTACATTAGCTCCGGAGGCATGGGAAGCTTCAGACTACACACATCTGGCCTGTTTGGTTAGGCTCAAACTACGAGTGTGCCCTAGTAAAACACCGTGACCAAACACAATGTGAGTAAAAATGCTTCATCTACAACTGGTTAACAATGTCACTCCTGTTTTTTAACGTAGCTATCATACATCAAACATGTTAGAGTTGCCAACAAATCATCTTCCTTGATGCTGTTCCTTTTTTGCACCGACAAACCTCATTAACTTCCCCTCATTAAGCAACTGTCTCGCGAGTATACTGACAGCACAGGGTCAAAAGAAGACCAGAAATGAATTTGGAGTAGTAGTCTATACTGTGGCCATTAGAGCACTGGCGGTGTTTATAAGGAAGACGTCTTGATGAACAGTTCCTACTATGTTTCAGAAAAACATTGCTTCACAGGATAGGTTGGTCGGGAGTAGCAGGAAGGGTGACACACACCAAAGTTCATCACTGGGACTCAGACGCCTTTAACTCTTATCAAAGCTACTACTCCAGGCTATCCTGAAAGGAAGTCTGTGCCCTCCATATGACAAAGACAAACATAGTAGGTTAAACATGGAAGAAAACACTCTTTCTGCAACCGTCTCTGACTCATTGGTGGTGAAAACTAAAATCTGTGGCTTTCGAACCATGCAGACACCCTTAAAATGAGACGGGCAAATGAAAGTGAGTAAACATGAGTCATGAACCAGCTACAGTATCACTGCAAGGAACAGCAGGGGGAAAAAAGTAGACTGAATAGATCAATACAAAATTGTCAAGTATGTCTCGGTGGATTCAAACAAAGAAAAAAAAAAAAAAAAAAACTTCCAGGGGATCATTTCCATCACCATGGCAACACATTATGATCATCAGAAATATAATCTCATGGCAGAGTTGGCAAAATAGGCCTTACATACAGCCATGTTTGAGCCCAAAACTATTTAAATGTAGCTGGTGAAAAGTCGATAGGTTTGACTTTTACACCATTGTGCATTATGCATCAGTCAACAATGCAAGCATGCAAATACAAAGGCCAGAGCACCTAAAACAAACATTGCAATATTATAATATCAGGGCAGAGCTATTGTCCTACAGCAGACCACAGTTCTACAACCCCATCTGTCAAGATCATGATCATAAACTACTGCATTATAATCAATCAGAACGTCTACTCCTGACATATGAAGAAGTAACTGAGAAATCATCACCCTTTACGACTGATGGCCCAGTAACCCTCCCTCCCGACACACAAACACACACCTTAAAATAGACAGCTGCAGCTGTTCAGATTTTGCACTGTGGCTGCAGTGACTGAAGAAGCTAACTGACCATTCTAGAATCCCTGATTTAATCAGTTAGAAATAGGATGCATGCTTGTAACATGCTATGCATCTACATCAGCGCTATGGACACAAATGCATCACAATATCCCATGCCCAAACAGTTAATGAAGGTACTATGTGCATTTCACAGCAAGCATAAAGTCTCAGAGGTGAGGGATCATGAGTCATGACGCATCACAAGTGCATCATTACACAAGCATGGGGTTTAACCTAATAAACAAGTCAACAGGGTAAATTGGCTTAAATTAAATGTTAAGCGAAATTAGACAGGTAATCCGTAATCGTTTTTAAACATAGCGGCATAGACTAGTAACATGCATCTGCGGCATAATTATGTAAAAAAGAACAAACGGAAGACGAACTATGTTGCTGAAATATATGAGACGGTCTCTTCATTGACCCCTGTGAAAGCTCTGTGCCATTTACGAGAAGTCCTTTGTTGCAGAAAACGGATTACCGGTATCTAGTCACTAATGCCACGGGCCACTGCAACGCATCGAGAAAACAATGCAACCCCTAAGTACATGCACGAGTATGAGGGTTTAATAGAGTCGTGTTAACTTGTCAACATGAGTTATACGTCACACACACAGCCTACCCCACTTCCCCTTGTTCTACAGTGGAGATTTAATGCACGCTTTTGAACGCACGACATAGTAATTACAATGGTATGCACAATATCAATAAAGTACAGCGGAGACACTTGGTTGATATGAAGCTAAGATATAATATGTAAACAAACTTTGTCAACAAGCTGTCCATATCGTAAGCCTACCTGCACGTCGTCCACAACAGTACAGTCACGGAGGCCGTGGCTGTATACTATAATACTTACTGCTTGTCACCAAAGCTTCTGTTCAGAACGCTGCCCGCAAATCATCGTCTCACGGGTCGCACCTAGACGTCCTGTGTACTTCCAAGATGACTGCATACATCCCCTGGGTTGACTCACGCTATGCTGACCTCACTCTTATTTTTCAAACGGAGAGGTAGGTTGATGCTTGCGGCGTAAACAACTCGCCAGTCGAAAACGAGGCGCTCATCTGCAGAAACATGGAGGCAGCGCAGCCAACGTTGCACATTGTTGCACTGTGATTGCACAAAACACGCCGCACATTGGCCGTTCTCTATGTATCGAACCACATATTCCCTCTCTCAGTCTGTCTTGTGATCCACTTTAGCTCGATCGCCACACCTACTTCCATGCCCATATAAGGCTTTCCTCTTAAATACAGGCTTTTGTAATTTACGGAGCAAGCTCTCTCTCAGTCCGTGCGGGAAATTCCGACAGTAGGGCACAGGGAGGACTGCAAAGCTGCGCATGCGGATTTTACATGTCCACCCCCCTACACCCCCACCTCACAAAATCTACATTCACAAGTGCACGGACGGGGGTCATACTGATAATTTAACAAAGGGCTACTTATAGGCCTATAGTTATTAAATATACCTTACATTCCAAACAACAGCAGCAAAGCAATGCAATTTTATGTTGAAAAGCCATTACAAGCTGGTGACAACGGATGTTCCTTCGTTTCAACATGAACAAGAATATTTGTAAACTTTGAATCGTTTACTAACTTTGATATCTGTGTAGGCGTATAGATGATATTATATACCATATTACATCACAGTTACACATTCATTCAAAAATAATTTGACTGTTTAACATGTCTCGTACGTCATGGATTCTTACTGTGCATAATACATCTGCCATGCTGCAACTTCATAGACAGATACGAAGTAATGGCAAATGGCAATGGACATGACCAAACGTGCAGTCTGCAAGCCTGCAAAAGTGCGGTTTCTGACCTTAAACAACTGCAACAACTGAAAACATTCACCATGCAGCTGAGAAATAGCCTACTACATGATATCCAGCCTGGCTGCCTCATAACACTTGAGCGGCACTGTCAGTTTACTATTGTCTCCTGTATAATTCAGTAGGAGACTGATAAGTGATAACCCTGTCAACGATTGGTATACAGTATACTCATCACAGCTAATCCTGCGTGAAAGACCCATTTCGCCACCAGAGTACGATGCCGAGACAAGACATTGGTAAGTAATGGCGCCGCCGTGCACGTCGTTGCAACGGTAGCAAGTACTGCGCATCTTTTATTGATTTCTTTAGATTTTTACAGACACCACTAGCTGTCAGCTGAAGTCAAGTGTGCTGTTCGAAGGAAATCGGAGAATGTAGTCCAAACGCCGATCAAAACAATAATAACCATTTCGAGAAATGATCGTGCATATGCTAGAATTGACCAAAAAAAGTATAGGGTAAGCATGCAGAACTTACATCAAGTATTGCCCACCAATGTCACGTACATGTGTCTCCTTTCATGGCATTTCCCTGTTCTTTTGACTACAGTAACAGTACCACTGATCCGAGTTCGGAAATAGAAAACCCCCTTAAACTTTTTTTTCTGATTCCTCCACAAGTCGTCACTTCCCAGTTCCACTTAAAACACAAAAACTGATGACAGGGAAGGTCTGCTGCAACAGCTATTTTACAACTGCAGATAAGTCGACGATGAAAGCTACTATTTACTATAATCGATTGCAATGACAAACTTCAACATTTCTACCGCCGAGTGTTAAATAAATGCGTTCTTGGTAGGTGTATGCGCGCGCCAGTTAGCCATAACAACATTGCATGAGGCCGCGTCCCATTTCCAAACAGGCTTCAGCTTCCTTCGCTGTTTTCCTGATACTGCGCATGCGCTGATTTCAGATACTGAAGTCTCACGGAGTTGCAGGCGTGAATCCCCAAATAAAATTCAAAAGGAAATGTGTATGATGAAACATGCTGGAATGAATACAAAATATACCTGGACATCAGATATTGGGGCAACTTATAAACCCAAGTAACATAATTGTACGTTAGTGTCTGAAACCACCTTCTTGCCTGCTGTAGATGTAGATGTAGAAGATTATCACGTTCCATCCATGATTATACAGCACATAATACATTTATACATGCTCGCCAGAAAGTGTCCCTCTTAACAATAAAAAAAACAACGAATGAGGAACATTCACGTATTGTTTTAGATCAACAAGTTACGCAATCACGAATATCTGGACAATTCCCCAGTACTGCTGCTATACCGCATCTGAACAACAGAAGGCGACTGACCACCAGCAAACATATCAACACTAATGCATTGCATTATGTGGCTGACTGATTCGATAGCACGGTAGTAGCCTTTTGCAGGTCCAGAATAACAGTTCTTTCTGCACCGTAACGCAGGCATCCGGTGTTGACGGGTTTACATATTTATATATGGTTTTCATGACAAGTACAGTAACAGAAACGTAATGCGATAGGATGCACATAGAAAGAGTAGTTTTGGATTCTCGACCTGGTATGTAGTCACCCACCAGAGGACAGGGTGTAGTGTCGTCGACGGATGTTATAACATTTCTGCCTGCAAGCTAACTTTACTTGGTTTGGTTTTAAGGCAAAAATGGGGTACCTGTACCAGAGAACTTCCGACTGGACAAGACAACAATTTCACCTGAGTTGAAACAAGGAGAGGTCCTAGCCCGAACACTCTACCTCTCTGTCGATCCTTACATGGTATTTAAATTCTCAGAATAAATATATGCATGTTGTTACAGTGTATTGCATAGCCAATTATTTTTTATAGTAAAACTTATGACCATGCCTTACATGTAGTGGCTGTCTACCTACCTGTCTGTATGTTAAAGTAGCTACAGTATGACAGCTGGGCTAATGTATGCAATATATTTTCATAAAGCATACAATTGCTATTTCACAATCCAATAGTCAATGTAAAAAACACAGAGCTTTTACAACAATCTCTGTCACAGGTGGGAAAGCAATTCACAAACTTATGACAAAGTAAAAATGTCCCATTTAACAGCACTGTCCCCTCTGTGCCTCTCTTAGCGATGTCGTATGAACGAAGACACAGGAGCAGATTATCTGACTGCTTGGGGGCTGTCAGAGTGCATTGACGGTGGGGGTGTCGGCATAGTTGAGTGCAGTCGCTGTGATGGCCTCACAGAAGGAGATGTGGTCACCTCGTTTAACTGGCTTTGGCAGACCCATAATGTCGTTAAAGGGAGTGGCTTACAGAAGGTAATGTATTGCTACAGTATATTGTCAGAGTTACTTGCCCACTTGGCTGGTATTTGGATCAATTTAGTATAAAATACAAGTTACTTAATAGCCTAGGCCCAGCCTAACTTGCTCTCATTTACTCTTACTATCCTGCCTGTCAGGGTTACTTGTACATGTAGCTCAACATAATTACACTACACATGCACTAAATAATAAATGTTATTGCAAGGTACATTACTTTTTTAAAAGTTATATAGAACACATGTATTTCTGTGGTAATTGGACATTACTATTGAGTTGATGATTATATTCTACTCCAGGTTAACCCACAGTTGGTTGATGGACACTTATCCTACTTTTTGGGGGCAGTTGGCATTACAGGCCTCACAGCACTCTTGGGTATTAGAGAGAAGGGTCATGTGACAAAAGGGGCCAATCAGACCCTGGTGGTGAGTGGGGCTGCTGGAGCCTGTGGCTCCATCGCAGGACAGGCAAGTATTGTATAAGTTAGGCTATTTCTGCTGCATCGGTTTCCTAAACATAATCCATGTCTAGTCAGTTAGTGTGTTGCACTGTATTACACTTTGGCAGCAGTATATTCACATATTCACTACCCATATATTCATTTGAATCATTCTAGAATTCAGCGTTTATATAGTTTTAAATGGTAAAAAGCTTTACCAAAGGTTTATAAAACTGTTATTATTTCAGAAAGCTTTGTGTCCAGATACCACTATCTCAGACCAAATGTATAAACCAAACCAAACATGAATATGAACACAAATACGGTTAGAGCCTGTGATTTGGAGTGCAACCATTTTCTTTCCTTTCTTTCTACGGCAGATTGGCCAGTTGGAAGGTTGTACGAGGGTTGTGGGGATCTGTGGTTCAGAAGCCAAGTGCAGAGTTCTGGTAGATCAACTGGGCTTCTCTGCCGCCATCAATTATAGGCAGGAGAGCGTTCCCACTAGGCTGAGGGAGTGCTGTCCTGATGGGATAGATGTTTATTTCGACAATGTAGGAGGACCCATTAGTGATGCTGTAATATCGCAGGTATTTCATGTGTATACAAAGTCCAGAACACATTATGCATAAACAGTGATATTATGTTGTGTTTTGGATGAAAATGTGACTTTTTAATGGGTTATGTAAAATGTTTCGCTACTGCATGTCATGTGCGTTAATTGAACAGAATGACATTCATTGTGTTGATGAATCCCGACCAACTCCCTTTTCTTATAACCACTTAATAACTGAACTTTCCCTTCTCAGATGAACAATGACAGCCATGTTGTCCTATGCGGGCAGATCTCCCAGTACAATAAGGACACACCTTACCCTCCTCCTCTTAGTGAGGAGACCCAGAAGGTTCTGCAAAACAAGGCAATCACCAGAGAACGTTTTATGGTTCTCAACTACATGGACAAAACGGAGGCCGCCCTTCTTCAACTCAGCCAATGGCTTAAGTCGGGGCAAATCAGGGTAAGAAGACCGTAGTTAAATGAGCTAGGATGGCAGAGGTTAAATGAACTAAAGAGACATTTTTCTACATGCAGTATGTATATAGCATGTTTCCTTGTAGTTGATTTAAGCCTTAAAAAGCTTTTTCTAATATGCAAAGTTATATATCTGTATGAAATGTCTCCCCTTTGTAGGTATTGGAAACAATGGTTACTGGCATTGAGAACATGGGAGGTATGTGGGCCTTCTTTTCATCATTCACCTTTTCATCATTCACCTGTTAAATTATGTTTTATGGTTTGGCTTGCTCTGGAAGTTGGGTGATTGCTAAATTCTATTTTGCAGTGGCATTTT
>JAODUG010059523.1:23088-35674 GCA_027564795.1 Aphredoderus sayanus
CTGTTAAATTATGTTTTATGGTTTGGCTTGCTCTGGAAGTTGGGTGATTGCTAAATTCTATTTTGCAGTGGCATTTTGCTCCATGATGGAAGGTGGAAACATTGGCAAACAAATTATAAAGATATCGGACTGAAGAAAATCACAGAAGCCTAGGCTACAGTACATACTATTCTCACAGGCCATGGGGACTATACCTTGCAATTATACAGTTGACTGACTATGAACATCAGATACAGTAAATATTGACAAAATATGGTACTGATTCACATTTTTTAATTAAAACAAATACAATTTATTGTAATGAACAATTTAATTCACAGCACTATAAACCATTAACAAAATGAAAAATGTGGTCTCATTTCATTTGTCACAATTAAATATGTGGCATGTGGAATCATGTAGTCATTCAAGTGCTCTTTTTTACCACAGGAGCGAACGTGAAATACCTGTACATCAACTATACTGCTTCTATTGTTTTGATGGTCAGACATTAGAAGCTATTGTCTATAATGAAGTAAAAAATGCCAAGGCTTAATTTTGCTGTGGTAATTACTCAACCAGTGAACAATACTTAACTACAGTATATCCAGCTTCAAATCAAATTGCCACATTGAACAACTGATTATGTCAATACTATGAATGTATGCTTTTTACCAGCAAGTCCATCTTTGGGGCTTCTCTGCTAAAAACATTAAAAGTGTCATGCATAATGTAATAGTAACCAATGAAAAGTGTGGTAAATAGCAAAAGAAAATGCAGATGCAAATGTGCAATTATCCTTCATTCATTTGTATGAATGAATGTATGAAGTTCTGTAATTACTAAAAATTATATTAAGATAACGTTGCTGAAAAATGAATCTGGACTTTATCTACTCAGCATTTGTGTGTGTGTGTGTGGGGGGGTTAGTTTATAGTATTTATTCAAATAAAACGGCATCAAAGTGTAGTCTAAACTGAAATCCTGTCCTATGAGAAGAATGTCCTAATGTGCTATTGTAAACAAGCCCTGAACCACATTTTCACAATGTTTCAACACCTTACATTATAGACAGAACGTTGTAGTGTAACAATTTACGGAGCATGGCTTACTACCATTTTCTAATCTTTATTGCCTTTTGCTTCTGTGGAAAACAGTTAAGTGCTAATTCCCTTTTTCCCCCTATTCAGACTGAATACGAGGTAATGAAAAGACAGAATTCAACAATAGTCATTTCTATTTACCATACATTGCTCACCGGCACATCAATCAATATGCACAAACAAAGCCATAACATTAACCTCAAAACTAGGGAATGCCCTTACCCTGTCCTAAACCAGACCCACTGTGCTCTACCCTCCTAGACGAGCAATGCCCATTACCAGTGCAGAAACATAACAAATAAGAAAATTCCACAATACATTCAGAATAAATAAACTGCATAATTACAAGGTAATTTCATTTTACCACAGCTATGTCACATTCATTAATTTTAAGCCATCGAGCATCTTGTCCAACATGGTTTATCGCTGAGCTACTATGGGAGTAGAAAAACATTTAATACTTCCTGAAACACTAATGGCACCGGCCTATACTGTTCAAGTGCTCACATTCCTGAGAAACAAGACAGTGGATTTTTCTGTAGTGATCTTTGTTGTTTGTGTGAGACCTGCTTTCATGTGTCTGGACAATACCACAGTTCAGAACCAACGGGAACAATAGTGCACATTATGATTGTAGTTGTTTTTGTGACAAAAACATTCCAGTGGGAATATTAGCAATACTGATCATTTAAGCTATGTGAAGGGACTTCACACTCGTACACAATTGTCATTACTCTTACATTAATTACGGTACATTATGTTTTACTAACTTTTTTAAGTGATGGGAATAAAAATACATTTAAAAACATTTAGGCTGTCACCATCACCCACAGTGACATTCATTAAATGTCTAACCATATACTGTATAGTCAGACCTGTAGAGGGACCGCTCACAAAATACCTTCTTTGCTCATTCTTATGTTATTGCGTACCATAGGTTGATCAAATGAGGGGTGCTTTGGCACAGTCAGGCTTTTATAGTGAACTAATTGGTTAAGGGGAAGATTGAATGGTAGACTTTCTTACTTAGCATTTGGCAGTGGTAATGCGACAGTTGGCCAAGGCAACACTTCAAAAAGTGCTTAAATTGAATTCAATGAGTCAGCTTAAATATTTAGTTAAAACCACAGTAGAATACTCTCCCATATTCTGTCAACTGCATCATACAGTGGACCAGCCCTCACATGGGTGAAGTTAATTTGCTAACTTAAAATACATGTTTTTTTCTTCTTCTTCTTAATACATTGTACATCTTGCTCATGGCAATGTGTTCTGATGAGCTACTATGACATGCATAATAAACAATTCTATCTTAAACAGGTTAGTGTGAGTAATATAAAATGACGCTGAGAAAAAGGAAGGGGGTGAATATATGGGGGAAATTGTGTGTGTGTGTACAAAGATGGAAAACACAGAACCATGAGTCAGGCCCAAGGAAACCACGGCAGCACAGTGGAACTACTGTCAAGAAGGAGCCACTCTCTTGCTGTCGTCGAGGAGACGTGGGGCGGGGCCTGTCCAGGCGCGGTACACAAGCAGCAGGGCGAGCCCCAGTGCCCACGTGCGGACCGGGGACAGCAGGAAGGCCACGAGGCCATAGGTCTCCAACAGGAAGTGGCAGGAGTGGGCCTGCCAGGTGAGCAGCAGCGACATCAGCAGGTGCACCGCCGCGGTCCGCCAGCGGCAGCCCGGCCGCAGGAAGTGGGACCGGAAGGTGTTGCCGCGGCAACGCTGGTGGAGGCTCCAGCACAGGTAACAGGTGAGGGGCATGTTGAAAAACACCAGCTGGAGGAGGGGGGGGGGAGGGGGAAGTACAACATGGAGTTTGTGCCTGGGCCATAACACTAGGTTAGTGAGCTTAGGAAACACAAACATGCCATCCTTACTTGAACGACACCAATAACATAAGTGAGACTGCCTTCCAGAAAGTGTCCGTCGATTAACACTCCAAAGGAAAAGCAGGCACCACTGTGGCCATCGATCAGCTCTCCCACGAACCATGGCCCTTTGGAAGAAACAAGGAAGTCAAGAAATGTTAAAACAGTAGCAGAGTACACCGACAATAATAAAGGGTAATATAATTCCACCATGAGCAAGTATTTCAGAGAGCAGAGACAAACAGGCAGTAAAGTAGACTAACAAGATAACTTTGGAAAACATTGTACATGCTAATAGGAAAACAAGTCACAAACGCAATCATTTAACGCCAAGTGGAAAAAGGCAAAAACAGATTCATTATAGGTGAATTAGCAAGTCAAAATACATGCGTTTCCTTCATTAAGCTTCATTAAGCTTACTCAAAATGAAATGAAGTCAAATACCTTTGTAGTAGGTATAACTCGAGATGCTTTAAGATGTAATGCTAATCTAACAAAGCACAATGAACACAAAGCATGTAATACACAATACCAAATAACATATCTACAACAGAAACATATTTTTCAAGCTCCAGAATGAGTTGAGGAAGCAAACAAAGGAGAATGCTGAGCTCACCTAAAGCGGTGAACAGGTTGAACAGCAGCAGAGAATAGTAGAAAGTGTCCACTTTACTGACCAGATGGAGGGACATGCAGGCTTGTGAGGCCAGCGCTGGAGAAAGCACAGTTTACATGTCTATCAGAAAGTACTTCCATGATTCACATTTTCAAATCTGCCATCAGAAGGGATGACTGAGCCTTGGTATCCTGTCCTTTTGTAGTGACACCACCAGTGTTACTTCATCTGTCCTGTGTTAAATGCTGGCCGATGGCTGAGCCCCACCTGTTATTCCATGTATGGCAGTGGGCCGGTCTTCAGTGCAAGCAGCAGTGCAGTCAACTTGTGTTGGGAGAGACAGGGAGGGTGGCTTAGCTCCAGTTTCTGTTCTATCTGGAGATTATTATCTACTGCTACTGCCCTCTAGTGGTGACTAAATGCACTCAACCATAATAAAATGCTGTAGTTCTGTGACAACTGTCTAATTAATAAAGTATGTTACCCAACTATATACAACATACAAGGCAAATAAGAAGTATAAAATGGCAATGTGGAAAATAGTAAAACAAACAAACAAACAAAAATGTTTCTCATATACATTTGTTGACCCTCCCGATGTCCTCGGGTTTCAAAGCACTACCTTGGTGCACCAGCAGATGGCTCTAACCGCGGCACATCATATGTCTGTTGCGGTTGGCGCCTTCTGCTGGCGCAACAAGGTAGAGAGCGTTGGGTCAGTTTGACCCGGAGGACAGCGGTAGGGTTAGACATGGACTTGCATGGATGGGCTGTGGGTAAATACCTCTGCTAGAGGGCACCGGCAGGAACCTGAAGACCACTAGCAGGCTGATGTTCAGCAGCATGGTGAGGATGAAGGCCACCCTGCCCAGGATGTAGTGGTCCGTCAGTAGGATGAAGGACTGCACCAGGCCAAAGCCCGGGGTGAGATCCTCCTCCAGGGTGAACTGCTGCTCTCGCACTGCTGACCGCCCCGCGGAGTCCTGAGACGCACGCACACACACACACACTAAATATTATGTATTCTGCATTTAAAGCATAAAAAAAAAGAAGAAGTTGATTGTAAGCCAATACACTTTTGGTTAAATTAACTTAAATATTCTCTGTGCGTGCTGAAAGATAATCGGGTACTTCTACACAGCCCTGGCTCGACCGCACCTTTTTGGTGTTCCTATTTACTGTGTTTTTGTAACTTTAAACGACTACACTAAAGTCACTGTAACAGCAAAACTGGTGTGCATTTATGTGGCTGATGAGAACTCTTCTCAGTACTGTGTACAGCCCCTTGACCTGAAAGGTATCCGTCTCATTCGGAAATGAAATGCAGGAAGTTCTAGACCAGACTACATCAAAATCCACTGTGGACAAATCCGTCCAGCAGTTTTTGCTTTACAGCACTGGCAGAAGTGGTTGTACCATTATCTACTAACATCTTGTGCATACGTACAGCTGAAACAACAAACAACAGCAGCAAAGTACAAACAACTGCTTTGTTGTTGTTGTTAGACATGTGAACGCTGTCCCAACCACAGCCCAACCCAGTTTAGTAACCCGGAGTTCAGTCCACTACTGTTTACGTAAAGTGAACGTTACACCATCCTGAATGCAGCCATAGTATACAATATGCATCAGAAAACCTACAGTATACTGCCAGCATTAACCTAAAATGTCTTCCAGTAAAGTCAAATATGCCCTTTAACATTAGCATAATAGTTAAAACTCCATACTGTACATACACGCTGATGCAAATATTACACATTGTTAGCACACGCACATCTCTATGCCTACCTTCACTTTAACCTTGATAGTGTGCAGTCCAGTGACGTAAAGTGAGGGGTCCCATGGCACCACATACAGTGGCCCCCCAGCTGAACGACCTGTACCCATCAGCTCTCCATCCACACTGACAAGCACCTCTGTGATCGGTGCTTCTGAGAAGGCCAAGATTCTGCAGGAGGGTCAGGACAATATTAGACCTATTTACTCTCTACTTCAGCTCTCTCTGTCCCTGGTTTCTCTTAATAGCACTTTGCTGCCCAAAGTTACATCATACATTGTCTTTACATAAATACTTCCTATATAACTGTATATCCCTTGTGATGTCCTTAAAAATATCGGTATTATCGGTATAAAATATTAGGTTTAGCGCCTTCTATCTGCCACAAAGAGCTAAGTGATTTAGGTCAGGGTTATAGGCTACTGTATTGTGCCGTGTTGCCCAAAGTTACAACACACTTCAGTTTATTAGGCTATGCTGTAACATCAATGTAGCCTGATTATGTTGTATCCAATATCCACAGGAAGAGTCACATTTCTAAACATGCACTACTACTTCTACTACAAATCAATCACAAAAAGGACAGATGAACTAACATGACAAATGGCATTGCAGGCTGGGTATCTGGTGATGCACAAGATAGATGTAGCAGAGCAAGACTGTTAGGAGATCAGGGTTGACACACACAGAGGAGACACCTGATGTGTGTTGACAGCTGAATCCGACCCAGGGGCTCTACTCCAGGGTGGAGGTATTGCGCCTCCTTGGGGTTGGTGATGAGCACTGCAGGCCAGTGCTCAAATGTGAGGTCAGCAAAACTCAACATGTCATGGTCGAAGGCCAGAACTCTGTACCTGGGGTGCAAGGCACGAGGAAAGGGTTTTACAGCGCAGATGGGAAGGGAGGAACCAATAGGGATTAACAACAGAAAGACAGAAGGGATACAAGGCAGACAGAAGAAAAGAGCACAGAAACAGACCTGCGGTTGTCCATCCAGTCTCCTAGCTCGAGCTCTAGGGTGCCTTGGGGGTGTCTGCTATGGAGGACGGGCATGAACCCCCCCAGAGTGTGCAGGTGGCCACATAAATAGGCCACAGCAGAGCTACACACACACAGCATAGACAGTAGATCATGTCATCAATATGCAATTAAAGAATTAACTAAAGTACTGTAGTTAACTATTATAGAAAAATATTGGTCTGAAAGTTATTAAGATTACACTGACACAGAATGACACCTGTATTTACATCAGCAATGATAATGGTAAAGTTTGGCTTGATTAACAACTATTTGTATGTTTATAATAAAAACACAGTGGTTATGTATACAGTACATTAAGATATAGAAGCCATTTTGTATGTTTACCTATATAATGTAGGTACAGTAGAAAAGGTGACAATAACAAAGTAATGTCATTGACAGTGTTACAGATTTAGATGGCCAGTGGAACTGGTTGTTAAATATTGACCCACACCCATATTTGTTACCTCATCATCTGCCGAACCCCCGGAGAAGGAGAGACGACAGTTGAGGTAGTGTAGTGGCCAAACCAGATGGACTGGTTGCTAGTGCGACTCTCAGCCTTGAATGTCGCTAGTAGCTCCATTTGAGTCTGAGTTTGGCAGAGAAGCACACTTGGGTCAAATTAACTTGCTAGAATGTTTTGATCAGAAGAGATTTCAGCTATACTGTATGTCAGGCAGTCTCCACGTTTCATTGATGCGTCTATGTATCCGACAGGAAGATAACAGTGGCAGTTTCATCATAACGATTACAAATGCTTTACAATGAGTGGCATTTGCTGCAAAATCTGATTTACAGATAAACACACTATATACCTGGTTCAAAATACCAAAGAAATTGTACGGCCTCTTGGGTCCTGGAGTCAGGGTGGCATCAGCGCAGATGAAAGAGTAGTTGCCAAAGGGAGTCTGGTGAACATAATGGAAGGAGCCCACTTTCTGATTAGCTGAGTACTTCCTAAAAATATGGTAAGCAGAAACATTGTTTGGTATTAAGCCAACATATACTGTTCTGTTGGGAAACACATTACAGCAAATGAGGAATGAAAATGAAAAGGGAAGAAAACATTTATACTGCAGAAGATAAACCTCAACATTAAAAGAGACATCCGTCAACCTTAAAGTGACTATAAGACCTTCTGATACTCAATGTACTACAAGAGCAACAGCCTCTCAGACAAAAAATGTGTTGCATGCACTAACATACTCATACACAACGTACACATGCAGCTGACAGGCTATAAACACAGAAAAGAGGAGCTTGGATTACACACACAGAGGGAGTATGATGTCATTCTCTGCTTAGGACGCAATTATTCCACTATATTTTTTACATAAAAAATACAGACCACCTTTAAGAGCAACAACATTAATAATGCATAAAACATTTACATTTCAGAGGAAGTCATCCTCATACACTTGCTTTTGAGGCTGCAATTCTACAGCTAACAGGCAGCTACAGTAGCAGCAATAAATAGACAGCAAGCTGCAATAAACCTAGTACTCTTACTTTAAAGGCAGGCATGCCATAACAGATTTATAAAGCTACATTCTACAAATTCACAAAGTCACTTTCAAGGCTAGCGCATATGGCTACACCAAAAGTATGCAAGCGCAATTCAAAACCAAACATCTAGGGAATGCATGAGCCAATGGGGCCACTTATATCCAATTTTGCTTAGTTCATCAGTCCACAATTATTATATTACTTAAATGTGTGAAAAAATGTAATCAAATGGGCATTTCTTATGAAAAAGTGATAGACTTACTTATCACTTGTGTCCACTAAGATGAGGATGAAAGAAGATGAAATGCAGAAGTAGAGTCTGAATGCAAATCAGTAAGCCTTCACTGACTGTATTGAGTTGACCAAACAATACTAACCTGTAATAGTTGTTTACACTGTCCAGTGAAATAATGTTGAAGGCATCTGTTGGGAGAGAGAAACCAGCTGTATCATTGAATGTTCGAGCAGCAGGGGGAAAACAATGATGATCCACAGATGATTGCCCACACTAAATAAGTGTCTATTGCAGACGGCTAGGTTAGGATAGCCTAATGGTTGTTAGGGTGGGTCTATGACACCTATGGATAAAAGTGTCTGCTAAATGAACTGATTGTAATTCTAAAAGAATCTATAGATGTCAAGATGCATTTCCTCATGTTGCACCAAGATAATGACCAAAATAGTTTTTTACCAGAAATCCAATAGACTGAAAAACTGACAGGACACACATTTAACACTGATATTTAGTTGATTTGTTTTTTGTTTTTTTTACATTAAAAAAGCCCTAGGGATTAAATAACATTGATTTTTCTGGACAGGGAATGAGTAGAGATATCTGGTTTCACATCTAATAGCCCACGATCCAATAACTGAAGAAGCCGTGAGAAGACACACTGGATAATGGAGTGTATCTACTGGCTGGTTTTTCAAATCAGAATGAGCCATCTGGAGACACTGACATAGAAAGAACAAGTATTGTAGTTTTCACCATGATTTCCACGGATGTCTATCCACCTAGTGCGCTCCATCACTCGGGACTTCTTAAGGACATTGTGGTAGGCCTGCCACTCCACTTCATGCTGAAGGGACCCCACCTTACTCTCTGTTTTAGCATCTGTCAGGTCCCCTGTGATGGAGATAAAGTAAGAAGTAATATTACATTTAAAACAATGATTTCATAATACAAAGTTTTAGGCTACATACATAGGCTACATGTCAAACATGTAGCCTATGGCTAGCCAAATTCCAAATAATGATTTCACAAGCAGGCTTTATGAAGACTGGAATTACCTGTGGCAAGAACAACGGCTGGTTTTATTACTTCAATTGTGTCAGTGCAGAACTTTTCAAAATCCGGAATGCGTCTTGGGTCATGAAATCGGCTAATGTGAATGTCTGACACCTTGACAAAAGATCACAATCAGGGTTTATAAGCAAAATGTAGAGCACAGTTTATTAACATATGACATGAGAAATATTAAAATGAAAACAGATGACCATTGTGTATCCTGCTTTTAGTAAAGGGATCATGTTAATGTGCAAACCTGAGTTTAAAATCAAAGTCAAAGTTCAATCTATGGCCCCACCAACACCTTTTTACCTCCCACATATGACGTCATTCAAACAGTAGGGTCAAATGTCAAACTAGCATACATTACACACACAACACTACCTTTCATCCAAGTAAGAAACATTCTATCATGTTAGAATATCAGGCAATGATCAGCTAAAAACAAATAAAGATTAGGCTACATTTGAACTAGAATCAAGTGACAACATAACGTCGAGACACGCCTCACCTGTACAAACCAAAATATATTATTTAACTCCCCGCCTGGAAGCGGAGATAAGCTTCCGCTGGACTCGTCTCCATCGCCCGCAGAGGGCCGACGGACGCTCCGCTTAGGGTGCCAGCCTGTGTCATAGCTTTCCAGCACCCAGGAGGTGATGCACGCTAGGGCCAGCCCGATGATAACCAGCGCACCGAACAGCTTCAGCATCCTCCTGCAGTGGCGAGAGGGCTGGCTAGAGATGCTACTGTCCCGGGTAAAAAGGCTAGCGACTGGCGTTACTGACTAGGGGTGGGGGAAATAAGGACACGAAGCAGACTAACGCGAACTGGGCATCCAGTCGACCAGCTAGCTACATCGCTAAGAGCTAAGCCTCAGACCGTCGCTGCTCCCTCCATCGCGGCCAAGGGATGCGCTGAGGTGCGATCTTCATTCAAGGCTCCGCTCGGGTCTCTTCAGCAGCGGCGGCGGAGCTAGCCTTTTAGCTGACTACTCTGGCCGGTTGTAAACGGGAACGTCATCGCTTGACGCGTCGTCGACTTATTTTTTTATTATGGGAAATTACTTCCGTAAAGGAGCATTATCGCCACCAACTGTTATGTATTTTTGTCACCAAGAGATTAAGGTGGGAAAAAAAATGAAATGAAATTTTGAAAATACATTTAGACATGACACCCCCTGGTGTTATAAAAAAAGATACAACATTTTAATGAATTAAATGTTGACTCAGGTCTCCTGTAACTAGTCCCCAGCACTCTGCTCTTTTTTTTGTCTTTAAATGGGTACGATCGCCACCTTATGGGCTGGAGAGCGGTAACAGTAAGAAAGTGAGAAACTATCATTAAATCGGTTTCTCACAGAAATCTAAGTTCACTTTGATCAAACAAGCAAATTATCTGACTTTATTATTTTATTATTTCCCTCAATCTCCACTCAAATCTCTAAATTCTACCGCCCAGAAGTGTTTGCGCGAAGTGTCTATTGGGTTGTATTCCATATAGCCTCCGAGTCCATCCTTTCCTAGCCTCCTAGAGGTCTCCTGCAATGATATTTTGACATCTGAAATTACTATAGGATTTTCAGAATTTGGACAATAGATAATGCTACTACATGTTTTATGTTTTATTTTATGTATTTTAACGTAGGAAATGTAACCGCGATACTTCTAAAAATGAGCGAGAACAATGCGCGCTCACGAACCTGATTTGATGATCCATGAACGAGCTTTAAATACCCGGGCACGCTCACCCGAGCTGTTGCGAGGGGGATCGAAATGTGGACGTGCGCGCAAGGAAGGGTGATCGCCAGAGAATCGTAACGTCACGGATCTGCAGCGATCGAGGGAGATGCTGAGGTGACAGAGCGAAGGAGAAAACGAACATCGTTCAAACACATTACACGAGCGCTATTATTTAGAATCGGAAGTTCATCCCAACGCTACAGCCTCAAACCCCCTATGGCAGTTCATTCGCTATGGAAAGAACCTCGACGTTTTTGCCACAGCCTCCTAACGTAGAGGATTTTTTGTAACCACACCCGGCTCCTCTCGGATCAAGGATTGGAGTAAGGACCTATAAGGTATGGATAAAGCGGCCATGCCACGGGAACAATATTTCATATTTATGGCGTGCAACCATATCTCACGCTCAAAATGTCGCTGTGTGGTGATTTGTATTATTTACTGCAACCGCTACGCAAGACATATAGGCCTATTGAGTTTATATCTTCATGTTGTCACAGCTAACCTCCACGCCAAGCGGTATGATAACGTGGCCTGTGTCAATGTGCGTGTATGCGCTCCAGTAAATCTGCTGTGACTACCGCTTCGCTACGCAACAGCTCTCACGCCACTGTGCAGGGCATAGGCGCCGGGCAATAGCTTACGCATGAGTACAGTATACAGTACTTTAATGAGCAACGCGGTGTTTTGCATTATACATACGCTACCACCATTGTTTTTATTACAGTGCCATTGTGCTGAAACACTCTTGTGACAGCATTCCAGTCTGTTTAGAAAAATAATAGTATGCTTAGGGGACAAAGTAGCCTATTTTAAATACATAATATGTAAACGGATTTAATACAATTACACAACACAGTACACAGTATAATAATATCTATATGACTATTTTATTATTAGACACTAGAAAAATAGATGGAGTGCAGGTATGTTCTGGTATCAGTAGTCTTGCGTTTTTCTGACTGAAGCTCTTGCAAGCTTAATGTGAGCTGGAAGGAGACATGGAAGGCCTCCCCATATACTGGCTGCTTTCCAAAGTCTGTCCTGCACACATGAGATGAGATGTCCTTTCATCTCCTGTAGAATCCAGAGTCAAGTCACATCAACTAAAACATTTGATTAAGCTGAACAGTAGGGATGTTTAGGAGCTTTTAATGTGTTTATTTACTTCACTGTTTTGATTCATATAGTAGGTGTTATACAGTATAATATATAATGTATACTGAACAAAGTATATGGAGCCAGGTGGAATGCCAGAGGAATAGTCTGAATGGTGTTGCTACCTATTGCTTTGTTTAGCTATAAAGGTGCAGTTTCTAGCAGAGCAAAAGGGCAAGCATACAACAAGCCTCAGTCTGCAAATGAAAATTGCTCTGCACCATCGTCGCCATGGAGATGCCGGGTCTGAAAGCATGATTCATTGATACAGGAATGGTTTGTTGGTATACATTGGTCGAAACTCTGCTACCCCGGATTTTTAATTGATAATCATTTACATAGATGTGGGGGAGGAAGTATATATGGCTTGCTCATCTGTGAGATTATTCACTGTGTGTGTGTGTGTGTGTGTGTGTGTGTGTGTGTGTGTGTGTGTGCGAGCGAGGGTGGCTGTTCTTGTACAGCAGCTTTTACCTAGTGGTGTTTTCTGTTATTCCTCTGCTCTGTTTACTGCTGT
>JAODUG010059524.1:0-14611 GCA_027564795.1 Aphredoderus sayanus
ATATATATATATATATATATATACATACATACATACATACATACATACATACATATATATATATATATCAAGATAATGTTCCAAAATGTCTGTAATTCCATTTTTTTATTTTAAATAATCTGTGCACTAGAGCACCACGGGAATATAAAGTAACGTGAGCCAAGAGGGACCTGCATTTTTTATTTTATTTTAGTTTTTGCATAGCAGTACAACATATTTTGAATGGGGTTTGTTTTACGAGGCAATTCTTCCGGGTGCAGTACCACCAGTCGCCACAAAACACGGCTGCTTCAAGCCTAGTCAGACCATGCCCCCCTGACTAAATAATGTAACAGGAAGCCATGTATTCTCTGTTGAGCAAAAGGCTGGCAGCTCATACATTTTGTGGGGGTTGGGTTTAACATAATGGTCTTATCACAACTGTGCCACCCTTGCTTGGGAGCCAGTAACAGGAATGGCAGGCAGAGGAGCAGACCATTGTGCGCTGCCCAAAAACAGTAGAAGTACATGTACTGCCAGCCTCCAACATTGGAAAAGCACAGCCTTGATGAAAACTCATATTTATAGTATTCACTGATCAACACCTGCTACATATCTGTTCACATCTGTGTCCATTTTGACTACTGGACTAGTCCATTGTTCATGCCCATCGCTAATGGAGCCATAGTTACACTGTCAGTATGCCCAGATGACCAATCACACTGAGCCTCTTAGTCCATTGCCAAACATCACAGAGATGCACAAAAGTGCTATTTGTATAATGCATGTTTAAATATTTTAATTATGTACAGTGGCAGTATGCCCGCCAGTGCAGGGAAAACACAGCCGAAACAAAAGGCGTGTAGTTAAAAAGGCAAATAGTTTATTGAAAGACTCCCTTGTGGGGGAGTTTAAATAAACTCCCTCTTTATCTAGAAAACGTATTCTAGGACCGGGTTAAGTAACAGGGCTGTTCACACACAGGCTGATGCCTGGGGAGAACACACCGGAGCGTGAACGAGACACCAGAGCGTGTGCTGGGAGGGGAGCTACAGCGCCACACAATCTGTTCATACAATGACCCACAACTCTGGGGTCTGCACCAGCTCCTCCGGGCCCGTGACAACTGCTCGCCATGTAGCTCTGTTTTCACCCTGCCCAGCAGCAGCCTGCCTGCAAATGTGTGCAGGCTTCTTTGTTTTAGCCGCCTCTGCCCCCCCCCCCACCCCCTTCCTTGTAGAGGTAGACCAGTGGTTTTCAAATGTGGAGGTCTGGGGTTTAAAAGGATGGTTTATTTGCAGTGACAGAAAACCACCACTGGGTTAAACCGTCTATAGATGGTCAGAAAGTGTTTCACTGTGAAACTGATAATGAGTGGGAGTATTATTCAGTTACACAACATTGCCAAATTTTGCCATGATCAAACTGCACATAAAACATACAATATTAAAGATTGAAATATATCTAAAAAATTAACCCACTCGGAAATACATTATAATTGTTTGGCTACAGTATATGGAATATTGCTGAATGATATAACATGACTTAACCAGTACCACTACAGTATATCAAAACAAGACCCTATATATTCTGAAATATAGACAATCTGCTAAGCAAAAAAGGAAATATGCAATATGAAAATATTTTCTTCAAAGGACTAGAGTGCTTTTGTCTTTATTCATCTTTTCATGTTTCTAAAGGCATTCTAATTCATTCTTCACATGGGAGCACCTGCATATGCCCACAGGGAACACAGTGAATACAACGGCATTAATATATGATAACCTCCACATTGTTATGGTGTTGTGCTCTAAATCTGGCTAATTTCCTGTGTCATCTGGGCTATTAGCTGTTGAAGATGATTTAAACACTGAAATAATTGCAAATGTGTCTATTTTTGGGAAAAACTCTGCACAAATGGCACTTAAAAACAACCATACTAGCTGCAAATAATGAATCAATGATGCACATAACATGAAATCCTTCACCTTGAAAAATGGCATTTGGATTGCAGAATGTATTCACAATATTCTTCTGTTTCTGATTTCACTATACTGTTCTTTCTCCCATTTATTCATGCTTTGATCAATAGTTCATCAATGAACAGTGGTTGCTACCCCCAACTGGCTCCAACAAGAGCTATTGATCCATGGCTGGTGTTCTGGGCCAAAATGCTGGAGATACAAGTTTATGGTTCACTCACAAACTTGAACAATCAATAAAATGTTTTCCTTTTAGATGTTTTTGTAATATAGATCATGCTCAAACAGCAATGCTTCATTATTCCAATTGCAAATCAACTCCATTGAAAGAAGATTATTTTCATGTATTGTGCATCAATCATCATCAATCATCAATTGAAGCTTTTATGTTGTCGTTGCATCCTCCTTCATATCATGGAAATACTTAGAAATGATGTACAGTCTACTAACTAACTATTCCCTTTCCTAATGTATATACCTTCCATTTATTTCAGGGGTAAAAACACCATGGCTCAGCAGAAAACTGATGAGATATACTGTAGCTGTAAAAAAGAAAAAAGTGCAAGTTAAAAAGCGTGAGTTCCTTAGGTACCTATCGCCACCGGTGGCTGGGAAACCCCCACAGCCACCACAAGATGGGAGGGAAGGGGCCCATGCCCCAAGGGACCCGCAAAAAAAAAAAAAAAAAAAAAAAAATATATGTATATATATATATATATATATATAAAGTTTCAACTGCCAGGTAAAGGAATCCCATAATGTAGACAACGTAACAGATCTTTAAAAGTGCTAATCATTAAGTTTTGATAGATGATGGTAGAGACATGTAACCGGGTCTGTTCCGACCAGGACGCGAACCTGGCTCTCCCACGTAGAAAACATAAGCTCTTACAAGACATGCTAAAACCCAATGGGCCCTAGCATGCATCGCCAGAGTGTCCTACGGTGTCGGAGAATGAGATTTAACTTACTGTGCAGCTTCCCGCTGGCCACTTACCATACATGAGTAAAAGAAAACACTGTAAGCAAGCGGTGCTCAAAAGCGCAGCAATAAACTGTTGTCTGAACAAGCTCGAGCGAAACACCCGAAGATGACATACTTATTTAGACCAGCCAGAGAGGAAGCTATCATCAGCATCTCCACAGACACCGCACTATACATACTAATTTGTTCAGCGTTACCTGTTAAGTTCAAATCTAGTCTAAAAAAAATATACTTGCTTACTTATTGTCAAGAATAAATGTTTTCCTTTCCCTTCGTTGTGAGTGTGTTTTTTCATAGTGTTCACAGTGGCGGTGCGATCCTTTAACTACTAGAACTGAACTATTAGAAGGCTATCACTGTCTTTAGTGTTGAACAATGACAAATAGGCTGCTGTTGTGCATTTGTCATTTTTAAACTTTTTTATTTCTCTCTCACATTGCTGAATATAGGCTATAGTTATAGGTAGACAGCAATCAGTCTATTGGCAGTGGTATAAGATCATAGAGGGGCGGGGCCTCGAGCTCCAACTTTGAGGGGAGGCCTCTGCAAAGTCCCGGCCGCTCCTGCCTATCGCAGCTACCGTGGCACAATGCCTAGAATGAACAGGGTGATATGAGCTTACTTAGCTCACGCAGGGTCAACAAACTCTGGGAGGCCACAGTTAAATGCCGTGCCACACACAGGGCAACAGCCAGAGGACGTTATCGACTGTGTTTCTATCTATAGAAACACTCCCTTATCTTTACTGGACAAACATCTGCTCTGTGAGGGACAAGAAGAGCATTACAGCATGGATTAAAGAAACCTTTTAGATGATTCAGTCCATCTAATGACTAAGACTACACCCAAGATACTGTAACTTTGATTTTACCACCTTTTATCAACCTATAATGTTCAAAGTGTGCATTTATTAAGCACTGTAATGCTGTAGCTGTTTTGTTTTTTTTACATCATTCCCCGTGACAGAAATAGCATCTCATTCTCATCTCATTTGAATTGAACTCTTACTGATTAAGCAAAGGCATTGTTGTTATGAAGCAACTATCTGGCTTCCATAGGCGCACTCTATATTATTTTTGCAAGGAAGAATGAATTAATATAACTGTAATACGTGACACATGCGTCACCCCACTCATAACTTTAGAATCGGTCCATCGACCAATTCATCTTATATTTAAATCGATCCAGGTGTTGGCAAATCGATGTACTCTAGTCTCATTGTTAATTTTAAAACCGTTTCTGTTGTATTGGTGAATCGTTACACCCCTAACATACAGATTGAAAATGTATGTGAATTTAAAACAGGTAATGTTTGCTTGTATTGTTTTGTCCAAAGTAGTTAACTTTTACAAAAGCTCATCACAATTTTTTCAATGAAAAATATGGATAGATTTTGTCCACTAGCACATGTACAGTAGCTTCATGAAGAAGACTAGTTTTGATAGACTTTTTGTGGGGCATACCACTAGTGGAGAGGCAAATTAATGACCTCCCTAGAGAGCAGAAGTGGTGTATGAGGAGACTTACAAATATAGAATATATGGATGATGGAGTGTCTGCGGTAGACTATCTATATGTGACTTCTACATACTGACCTACCAAGACTAAAAATGAGGGGAAAATATTCACTACTCTATTCTGAAGGGAATCCATTGCTAGTACCAGACCAGTATACACAACTCACTCAAAAATACTGTATCATAAAATAAAAGTATAACCTCAGTTAACCTACTGTAGGTGAAATGTCTCACACTGTCAAATCAATACTTTTGACAGTGGAGGACAGCTGCACATGAACCATTTGAATGAGAATTAAATGAGAATCTCAGGCCTATAAACATCCCAAAACAAAGGGTATCACATGTCAACCTTTCTATCATTTGATTTGTTAGATTTAAAAATGAAGAGCCTGTTCTGATATTTGGAGTAAGTATCTCAGCTAAGAGTATAGTTTAAATGGAAAAGAATGAAGAACTACAGCTGTTCTGCACATGTGGCGATGGGGCGGAGGTGGCACAGCATCTAAAGTGACAGAAATAGAGCACCAAGAAGGGGTTCATGTGCCATTCTGATTGGATGAGCTACAATGAGTGGCGGGCAAATGAAATTCAATATTAACCAGGAAGTGTCTTAGCAAGTAGTCCTGGGCTTATTGCTTCATGATTTGAAATAGCGAAGACTGTACATTCACAATTTTTCATTGTTTTATAAATTTGATCTGAGATCACTTACTTTATGTATTTATTATCCTTTCTTATGAACCATACATATGTGTTGGACACAAACAAAAAAAATTATTTTAAGGAAAATAGTCCCTCTGGTAAACACTATCAAACACTACTCAGCTTCAATAATGAAACAGACAGTGAAGGCAAAGCAGCTGTGTATTGTAGAAACCACTTCACTATTCTATGTCTGATTTGTGTCTCTGTGTATACATATACTGTACAGTAAATATGTACTGTGCCTGAATTTCCTTTTTTGCAACTGCAATGCAAGCAGATTATATTCTTTTCAAGTAAGCCATTTAAGATGCCACAGGAGATCAGGTCCAAGGAAAGCTCAAGGATGTCATGGGATTTTGTCAAAGAGCGTGTTGCCGTGGATACCCTCCTCTTCTGAAGCCTGGGCTATTGAAGCTACAATTTTGACCTAGCAAGACATCTATTGCAGAGACCCACTGTCATTATCCAAATACAACCCAGGAGATACAAAATGTCCACAGACTTACTGTAGCCTCATCCAGTGCACCTCTTCTGATTCTTGGATTTTCAAAGGAAACAGAAGTTTGATTCTAGGCATGTAATGTTCTGATTCAAATTAAAGGAAATACTGTATTGTTATTTTTAAACGCCTTGTGCCACACTACTTGTATTGGTCACATGATGTGATGATACATATTTGATGCCAAAATCCATTAATGGACTTCTTAGGCTCCTACTATTTTGTGAGAGGGAGCAAGAGAGAAATAATTGAGGGGGTGTAGGTTTGCTACAATGAGATATAGTGATAACATTGGTTAAGCATAGTCTAGATACGTTAATGCCTAATTGAAGAGAAGAAATACAGTATGAGCAACTACAGTATGCTGTTCATATGATAGTTTAGGATAGGTATACCTTTAGCGTAGCGCATCACATGAGTCATGAAGAAATTAATGTCTACAGACACTTTCTGTCATCTGTATGTTTGCATTTACAAAATACTAGGAAGAGTTCTTTTAAAGCTAAAAAATGCACTTGAATTACTGTCGGCACTGCTATGTTTTATTATGAATTTTAGAAAAATATGGCACAGAAATATGATGCTCTAAGGTCCTTAAAGAAGAGACCTTTTGTAAATCTCAAACCCCAATACAGACATCTAATATCCCCTTATGTGGCAAGTTAAATGAGCAGAGTTAAACTACTGTATACCATGACTCCAGATGCGGTTGAAACTGGAACACATTATCCTCTTTAAACGTGTGATTAGGCTACATGGCATGTCTGTGTTGAAGTGAGTATCACATGCTGTGTTTAAACTGTTGCTAAAGGTCCCACTTCAAGACTGTCTTTATCCCCTTTAGTCTCCCCTGCTGTTAAAAATCCCAGCCCCAACCGTGGTTCTCAGAGTCTTTGATTTTTTTATTAGCACAGAGGAAGTCCTGCTTGGAGTCAGGCTGGGTTTAGAATTGTCAAGTATACACAAACACCCTCTCTGCAGTGACAGAATAGAACAGTGAGGACGACAGGTTACTGGTTAGGATAGTCAGCTTTTAGCCAAAAGGGTCCTGCATGGGTTTTATACCTTCCAGACATAAGCATCTTTCAGCAAGATGTCTAATGTAACTCAACCTACCTGCTCCTTCACACTTTTCAATGTCATTATACCCCACTGTAGTTTGCTTTGCTTTAATAAACAATGCATTTGATATTATCAGTTTGTTGATGTTTGACCCAGATTTTCATTTTCATCATAAATCACACAGAATGAAATAATAGGAGCAGTAAATTAAGACTATATAATAGTATCATATATTATTATTACAGAACTATAATCTATGCAATATGAAAAGAAACGTCTTTTTTTAAAGGGAAAGAAAGTTCAGCATTTTCAGCAACAAAATATGTTCAACCTTTACTCCCATACTGTACCAGCTGGAACCAGTTGGATCCTTCCTTTCTGGGTAATGGTGTAGCTAATGAAGCAAATGAGCTTGTTTTGTACTTGGTAGGAATGACTTCTCCCGTATACACTTGGGCTGTGATGGCACATGGCTGAGAACCAGTGCACCATGATAAAGGTCTGGCAATAAAATGAGCTGCTTCTTGGAAGAAAAGGCAATGCAGGTAATTGAGTACCATTGCCCACATGGTGAAATTGAAGCCATTTTCTAAAGCAAAGGAGGTAGAGTTATCTTGTGCACAAGATAGTATATGTTGCTTCATTGTTTGCAAAATCATCTTCATTTACTGGAGGATCAAATAATCTTCAAACCACCTAAAACACACATTAAAGAACCAATTACATATTCGTCCTTAATGCTAAATTGATTGTTCTTAGTTTAGAATATTATTGTACTCAATGCTAGTTAATAATAATACAGTATGTCAATGTGAGGTCATGAGCTCACACATATCTGCGTCTGCGTTTTCCCATTTTAACTTCATGCCAAGTTCACTCACTAAGATCAAACTGATTTATTATATTAAACAGAGGCAATATACTTGTTCCCTCCTCTATTACTACTATAGAACCTCAGTGTGACCTCAGCCACCCCACCTTGCCTCTGTTTATGGGGGAATGGGGGAGGGAGAGACATGGTCACCCAGGTCCCTCTATGGCTACAAAGACTGATGACATGTTTGATTACATTTATGTTTGATTGAGTTTACTGCTCCCTCAAGCTAGCTTGGAGAAAATGAGATTTTCCCGCCCAAAATATTACCTAGTGTACTGCCTCCAAGCAATCTGTCACAGTCTTTTATATTTTACCACTTTTATACAAAGCCATCACATGCTTTACCTTGCAATCGCTCATTCTGCTTATAACTGAGAAAATAGTACCACAAATTAATTTTTTTAATTTAAAATAAAAATAATAAAATTTATTCAAACAAAATGCTAAGGCATCTGGTTTCGTTGTGGGATTGGATCCTCAGAATTCTACAAAATGTTTTATATATATGATTATTTTCTAGTCAATAATAACTTAAATTGTGGAATTCAAATGGAATTACTCACTACTTTTGTATGGTGGTCAGTGGTATTTTTGTCATCACTTTGAGTTTCTGCTCACTAGGGAGGGACTAACTGTCAACTCCCTCTGAGCCAAGTCCTGCCCTATGCCTTAGAGGATTTTTACATAAACAGCTGGCGCCGGTCCGCATGAAACTAATTTTGTCAACGCCGACAGGCACACGTATTGGATGAGCAATTCCCCCCATATTAACCCATCACTAGTACCATCACACAATCCCCATTTGTACAGTATTTTTATCACTATATATGCCATATCAATATGGCATTGTTTGTGTTGCGGTTTTTTGTAATACTATCTCTCACTCTAACTCGTTAATTATAACCACATTGACTAGAGCATGAATCCAAGACGCAGCTATATAATGTAAGCTAGATATCATGAGACCTGCCCCTGCACTGTGATGCTCCTCCATGTGTTGTTGAACCCTGCAGAACAAAAACACCTATTGAATTATTTACAGGGCAACGTACATTCTTGTGATAATGAGCGCCAGTGTGCACCTTTTTTTTTCTACCTAGTGTCTCACACAATAGAGTCATGTTTTGTTTTTTTGTCACACACTATTACATTTTTAATTAGATTAGGCTGATTACATTTTATAACATCAACAACTTATACCCATATGCATCACAGTCTGATTTAGCCGAATTGCTGCCGGCATATAAAGGCAACAGACGGAGAAGCTGGGAAGCTCCTCAGACCAGGTGGGGGAGAGTGGACAGTAAGGCCGCCGCGGTCAGCCAGGTGGAGAAGGCGGCGATGGCCGTGAGGCGTGTGTGCTTACTCTAAGCAGAAATGCATGCTGCCGGTGTCGGTGCATTATCACTTTAATTATTTGCCAGTGTTTTGGCAAGGCAACACCACATGTCACTCATATTGGCTGTTTTCTGTCACCAAAATGCACTACTAGAATGTCAAACACAACATGGACCACAGGGAAATGCTGTTCAGCATCCTATTGAATTGTAAAGGAAAAAAGAGCAAAGCTATGAGTGTAAACAATCCTTTCATTACATCTGTGTATTTGCTCTAAATCTGTCAACTTAGTTATAGATATCTATTATGTACCTTATCACATGACTGTGGATAATGACTCTGTGGGGGCTCGAACAAGCAGGGTTATGTACCATTCAAAATCAATGGGGAAATGAGTGATTGCTCCAAAAGGAGCCCCTTCTAGCATGAGGTGGGCTGGATATCTGTTCTGTACAGGGAACCTCAAGTTCATTACCAAGCCCCGTTCAACTCCACCTTTTCAATCTGTCTCTCTTGACCCACAAAGTGGAGTGCTCTTGGTTGCTTTGACATGAACATAACATAAAAGAATAACACGTTAGTCTGAACTATGGGGTTCTTACACTGAAGGCTGAGTGGAAGTAATTTAGAAGACTCTAAGAGTCTAAGACAGAAAGAAAAATACTTTTTACAAAACAACATGACTCATGGTTTGGGAATATCGATAATGGTTATTATTGACAACAACGAAACCTCAACATAATTAACAATTCCACTAAGGTCCACCAAGCAATATTATAAATTGTTTGCCAGGTTTACCTAAACTTGCATGAATTGGCAGAGCTGCATCAATGCCAGTAAGTGTCAGCATCACGTCCACAAACAGCTGTGCGCTTATTGGATATTTAATCAACGTTCAAAACAAAGTCAGAATAAAAGGTCACAGCCTATCAAAATTTTGTATGTCAAAACAAATCAAATGTATTTCTGGTAAACTGCGAATACTATTATTACTACAAATCTAAGTATTTCTAAGTTAGGCTACAATCCATATGTTATAGACTAAGCAATAAGATCTCAAATGGAAATATCATAATAGCAATATTTAATGTTCTCTGCAGGGTCCCAGAGCCAAATTCAGGATGCTTTGATCATGTCTCTGGTGGAACCGCTGATGATATGGAGCTCATAGACTGCCATTACTTCCTATATCTCTGTGGGCCCTTTCGCTCTGGGGATTAGATTATCTCATGCTGACTGATTACTTTGTGCACATGTGGTGTGATTGTACCACAGCAAAACAGCAGTGTTCGTCATAATGTCAACTTCAGCTGACATTATGAAGTCTGAAGCTGAAGTCTAAATAATGAGCAATCACACTTCATATATTGTCACTTTCAACCTATCACTTCTGATATCCTTGACAACGTACATTTATTTCTGAGAAAGCCAACCAGTATCATTATATACAGTTAGTGCTGAGAAAGAACATACTGTATTTAGACACCCATCAGCTGTAACATTGTAATAAGTCCTATTAATCTTATTTCCCTCCCTATTATGTTATGTTTCTGCTCTAGGCAAGTGGAATGGGCACACAGTAAGACAGGCGTGCGTGGCATCTGGGTAAACAAATGACTCTAAATTAAGAGATCCATCAATGCATGAGACGCCTGCAAATACCAAGCTGTCAGTTCCAACTGAAAGCTATTAGTTTGCAGTGATCAGAGACTTTGAATACCTCCGACATAGACAGCTCCGGCCTGCTGGAGTGCTGTATGCAGCTATTATTAACCGCCTGGCTCGCGCTTGCTACAAAGATACAGTGATTAGGGTTGGAGGGTTGCAGGTGTTCTACTTAATCTGCATTAGAGTCTCCAGAGAAAATATAGTGTCCCACCTTTCTTCCACCCCAGCGTTGCGCTCTCTGCTGCTTATGGCGGATGGTGGATAAAGTAGAAAAAGATCTATATGTTGGCCCAGCTACATATTACCATAGGGTAATGAATAGCTTGCACTCGTTTTGTGGAAAAGATGAATGGGTACGATGAGTAGGTGTGAAGATTGGATATTGATTGGTTGCAGATTCATAGTCAGACAAGTTTTCTGATTCTCCTAGCAAATGAACATCTGCCTGAAATGTGATCGTTCCTATAAATCTGTTCTAAACAGTTGACAGCATATTCAGTTTTGATCTTTCATATCAAGTGCTTCCGCCTTCAAATTCATTTTTTAATGATGCTTCATTGAACATTTGCAAATGCAGCTAAAACACTGGTTGATTAACAAAGCTCACAATTCATTCCACAAGGATTATTGGTTAATTAAAAAGCCTCAAGTTCAGAATGATGCTTGGATTCCTCAGTCAACACACCTAAGAGTACAAAAATGCCTCTCTCCTACTAAGTAGGATTCACTGTTTGACTTCATGAAGGACTCCAGTGTCCTGCCATCCAGTTGACTGTATTCTTTCCTATATATTTTATTGACAAGCATACTATTACGATACTATTAGTATTATGATACATACTATTACGATTCATATAATCATATTAGGCACATGATGGCACAAATAACTTTGGGAATCTTACCACCTCATCAGAAAAAAAGGCAGGAAAACAGTATTCTCGTTGTTTGATTTAATGTTATCTATATTTATATGTGTGTGTGTGTGTGTGTGTGTGTGTGTGTGTGTGCTTGCATGTAATGAGTGAGCGGATTTGTGTGTGTAAGTTCTGCAAATGACAGAGATGCTTTGTTAAAGTACGGCACCTCTCTCATTAGACACCCAGAGAATAACTGCACGAGTTTTGCATTTAATTATTATGCATACCAATAAGCAAAAAGTACTTCTGTTTTCTTTTTGTCTCTAAATGATTAAGCACATCCTCTCATGGTCAGCACATTCACTTCCAGTCGACTGTTTTAGGGCCATTAGTGGAGGAAGTCAAAAGATGAGCGAAGCTTTCATTGAATGCTAAATCTTCTGTGCTTGCCCATGTCAAAGTCCTCGGTGAGTAAAAGACCCACATGTTACATGCATTTTTTTTATTTTGTTTTAGCGAATTAGAAACACACTACCTCATATTATAAAAATCACAACCAGTAGCAATCTATAATTATGACACTGGGTTCCAATTTAATGTGTGTTAAAGAAGCGATAAGCAAATGCCTGTGTCTTGCGGAAGAATTTCTAAAACTTTAGAAACCTACATGAATTATTAATTGGGAAGAACAAATAGTGAAACAAAATGTACTCTAAGGAATATCAACAAGGTGAGGCAGAGGACACAGTATGATATCGCAAGGGCCAGTTGGTCCCTGGGCTGATTTCTAAAGATTCTGGGCCCTGCGTGGAGCAGTGCTAAGCCATGGGGCATGTAGGCGACAGTGTGGGTAGCCTAGGCATTACGGTGGTGATAATTCGCATGCCACCCACAAGGCTGTAGAAAGTGGCTGCCAGATCAAAGCAACACAGTGTCAAACCAGCCTTCAGGGCATCAGTCTTCTCAGCCACATATCCCCAGCGTAACCAAGCTAATGGGACCTCCTAGACTGCCTAATGTGAGTCTGAAAACCGCTAAATGATGAGGAGTAGTGGGGCTACTGCTCTGCCGTTTGAAAGGTTTAGACCACGGCTCCAGTCATGATTTAAATTCCAGCAGCGGCAGCGTGCTGACTCAAAGAATTGTCTGAGTCACACTTGCTGTTATCTGAACTTTGGTAATACCCCTGCGACTGGCTCACAGTGTATCTTCTCATTTTGTATCACACTGTATCGTGAAGACTGTTATGCCTAGTTTTAGAAATAGATAGACATATCCCTGGGGTGGGTAAAATCAGCCGCGTGCAATTATCAATGGCTGCATCAGAGTGACAGATTCACTTTTAAGTGGGGAAAGTATTGAGAACAGCAGGGGCAAATCATATTATTAACCAAGCAACGTAATATGTATGTATCTTTTCACAGTTCCAGTCTCTTGCTCTTTCTCTCTTTTCATTTTTTCCACATCTAGGTGTGTTGTGTTTATATCACCACTGGTTGTAAAAATTGAAATCGCCCCAGCATGCAATTGTTAAAACGATGCTTTGTTTTTTGAGTCATTGATTTAGTTTAGGAGATTTACTTCCTCTCATATGGTAAATAGCACACCAGGGAAGAGGAGAAATACTAACCTAGCTTCTACAGATATTTCTACTACACGAAATTAATCCAAGGATTGCATGAAGGTGAATTTATTTCAAATCATAATTCAGCTTCTTGCATTTGTTGAGCAGTGCTAGAGCGCCATCAATAACGTTAAGGGGAAAATACGCTTATGTAAATGAGGTGATTATCTATGTAGTCATTGTGTTCTAATAATCGATCCCTCTGCAACATTTGCAGATGCAGTAGTTGTTCATCATTTACATACTGACAATTATTGTGTTTTGGATTTAGAACAAACTTCACATCTGTCATACTGTACAGTATGTAAACAAAAGGAATTATGTGTTTCTCATAATTGATACATGTCAAATATAAAGTCACCAGTATGATATTATACTGTCACAAACTGGGAAAGCAAACTGTGTAGACTGTCTCTTATTAGGCAACGCAGGTGAGGAAAATCTGTCATGATGTAACACTACTGGGGATTTGGCTCAGTTAAAGTGCAGAGCAAATTTAATTCTTACAGAATATTCTGTACATCTGTGTGCAGAGTATATAAGACATCTTAAGAAAACAAACTATTTTAATAGAATCCTCTGACAATATGAAATCAAACACACAGTACATGTAAACGTTATACAGTAAAGTGAAATTCTTCCCAGTTAACAATCAAATCAAATGAATACAATCAAATGAAATTTAAATTGACATAACTTTAGAAAGATGAACTATCTCCTCATCCTCAGCTTTCAGGACAAGGTTCTCCATATAAAAGTGTAATTGTAAAATTTTAAAACCAATCTTTGCTTCAGGTCCTTGGTACGCAGTGTTATAAAATAAAGATCACAATCTGGATAGACTTTTGGATATCTTCTGGTGTGTTCCCCACCTTGTGAAATAACAAGGTCACTGACTTAGACTTAGAGCCTGTTGTGTTTGGAAGTGAGATACTACAGATGTGCTCTGAAGTGTGAAATCTCGCCTGAATATCCTGTGGGAGTATACCTGTGTGTTTAAGTTCAGAGCCCAGCTAGAGATTCAGAGCCCAGCTCTATAGTCCCTGCCTCGGTCCCCACTGGTCATCATTAACTACAAACCACACTCAACAATCTATCTTCTCACTCCTCCTCCATCTGCTTAAATTGACCAACCGTGACAGTTATCCGGGCTCGAGAGAAAGCACTGCATCCATTGGTCTGCTGGTCTCTCCATCCATCTCTCATTCCTCATTGTAAGTGTAGCGCGGGATTGTGAATGCAGCACCGGTCACAAAAGTGCATTGCATGCCCATAGATCATGGCTACACTTTTGTCCTTTCATATTTATCACAATGTATCATTTAGCTATGGAGAATTTCCAAATGCTGTCAAACACTTCACATTCTGTTAATAAATTACCTGCTGTCCATTTTCCTTTTTCTGTCAAGATAAAAGGTTATGTGTTTGTATTATGACAACAGTGCTATTAGTTTCTATGGTAAATAAGGAGAGAAACAATGTATAATGCAGGGTCTGTATGTATAATTTTCTGCC
>JAODUG010059545.1:0-14610 GCA_027564795.1 Aphredoderus sayanus
GTGTGTGTTTGTCCGGTACTGGACCAGTATAGATATCATACACGCGCGAAAGCAACGCGCCCACAGCTTGCAGGAAACCTGACACCCCTCCCCAACCACCCCACCCCCTCCATCTCCCCGCTGTCATGACCTGATGAAGGACACCAGAACTGCAGTGAGAGGAGACGATGGCTGCACAACACCATGTAATGTAGCACAGCACAGAAGAGAACACCACTGGCCCAGTGTCCACCATAGTGCAGCGACCTACAGCCTTGACCGCGATGCATCATGCAGGCTGCTTCCAGTGGTACTACAACACTGCGGCCTTCTACCTAGCGCCATTACTCATACCTCCTATTAAAACATATTGGCGTTTATTAGCTTTCAGGAGCATATTAAATAAATGTTGTTTGTGCAAGAGGTAGTGCTACTGAGTGTTTGTTTGACTAGTTTTGGGCCCAGACCATAGAAGGTGAGACCAGGACAGTCTGTTCCAGTGCCGCTCAGCACTAGACTAGAAAGTAGACTCTATCATGATAGACAGAGGACCGTGTAGAGGCGCCTCTTAATATGAAGACACTCGGTATGTGTCTCTGTTACGCTCCCATCCAGTTCCTCCCACTGACATGCTTAGCACTGTGTTTCTGTGTATTTAGATTGAAGGTCATAGGGTCACAGAGGGGGAGGGGAGAACAGTTTAATCAGATGCGCTCTCTTGTTAGCTCTCTCTCGCTCTCTCTCTCAGGGAGAGAATAACTCCTGATCTAGTTTAGTCAGCTGCGCACCAGAGAGATGGCGAGGGGGAGACTGGGGTGTCGTTGATTAACTGAGGCATTTTCTGTGCTGTGTTGCCTGTTTCCTCTGGGCCGTGACGTTGTTGCCATGGTAATTAGCCTGATAGTTTTCTGGAATGGTGTTAAGTGTATCGCCTAATTATTGTCCCTTATTGAGCTACCAGTTGGAGAAATCCTCACAAGATAGAAGCCATGGTGCACACACACACACACACACACACACACACACACACACACACACACACACACACACACACACACACACACACACACTGTCTGTTTTTGTAAATGTGTAACAAGATGGGCTGCTGCTATGGGCCCTAATATCCTACCGATCTGGGGGAATAAATGTCTTCTTCTAACCAGTGTTACATGGGTGTTGTTATCTTATACACCAACCTACTTGCTTGGCGTAGCTTAGGAAAAGACAACAAGAGTGTTGGAGAGAAGGGGGAGGAGAACGACCAATTCCATGGCTCCATTCTACCCAATGGAGCACTGGGACTTGTGGCTGCAGGATTTCAGTCAACCTTGAAATGCAACTGGACAGTGGAGAGTCAGACAACCGGGAGACATTGTCAAGGTCAATCATTAGACTGGCAGGCCACAGCTACAAGCAGCCTGATTTATGTTGGGCCATCCCCCTGCTGCCATTTTGTCTTATTGATTTAGACTACTTTCAGTTGGAAAACATGCGTGAGCATGGGATGCCCAGTGCACCACTGCCCCCTCTATATTTACCTATTAATGATGGACGGCCTAGATATATAATATATAGATCTAAATTGTTTTTGACAATTTGTAGTTGAAATGTTTTAAGAGCTGTAAAATAATCCATCCAAAATATAAGCCACCAAATGTAGGCCTGATCAGGTGAGGATGTGAAACTCAAAATGAGTCCAAATGGTGAAATACATATTAAGGGTAACATTGAATGTGGTCGCCAGCCAGGAGAGTGGAGAGCTAGGAGCAACTCTCTCTCTCTCCCAGTGTGACCCAGATAGCGGGTTTGCACAGCAGGCTGATCGCGGTCCTGTCTGCCTCTCGACGTCTCCCCCCGTTAAAGCCTTTGGCGTTTGTCATGGTGCTGGATTAATGCATGAACCGGACAGCACACCATCAACTCCCCACCGCCGCCCCGCACACACGGGAGGGGGGGGAGGGGGAGAGAGGGTGTCTAGCTTCACACGTACGTGCGTACGTGGACATTAACAGCAAACAGTGAGTAGCAAACTGCATTAAAGCAGGTGTAGCCAGCAGCACTAGGGAGGGAAAACAACAACAACAACAAAAGCGTGGTTTAGGCACAGCGGCGTGAGACATTGCAGAAGTGCACGCGGAGAATGAGAGAGAGTCAGTGAGAGAGTGCTGCCCAGCCGCTGTGCTGCATGCTCAGACAGGCAGGCCAATGTTCCCCCATGCCAGATTCCTGGCATGCCATAGTAACCTGCTGGATCCACTTTCAAAGCCGTCAGACCCCTTGTAGAAGCACTGCATTTTATGTGTTTGTGTGCGTTTCTGTGACAACCAGTTGGCTCCTAAGCAAGAGCTTAGATATTTTTACAGATTCTTTCCCTGTTTATAGCTGTGGCAATGTGCATACATACAGTAGACCAGTGGACTGCAAATGCCATCAGAAGGGCTTTAGAAAGACACACACACACACATAAGTGATGTCCTCAGTCCGCCGGGTCAAAAGCGCCAGCGACCACAGCGGAGACTTTAAGCTCAGGGTTAGCTGGCAGTGTTAGCCGCGGCCGGCTGCTGAAGATGACAGAGGCACGCCACAAGCAGGCCCAGGGTGCACTCTCCATCTCTATTTTAGAGCCCACTGTGTTCTAATTATAGACACTGATATTGAGACCCAGTAGGAGCGCTGGGCACCGGAGACCTGTTGTACTAGTGAGGGTGTCATTGACTTGCTTGCTCACTTTTGGTTTTATTCTCCCCCTCTCCCTCTCCCTCTCCCCCTCTCCCTCTCCCCCTCTCCAGGGTAAAACATGTCTGCAGATGCGTTTGGAGCAGGAGGCAGCGATGCCCAGCAAACCCTGCAGTCCTTCTGGCCCCGTGTCATGGAGGAGATCAGAAACCTCACTGTGGTACGTGCGCACGTGCACGCAGGCACACGCACACACACACACAATGCCCTTTGAAGAATCAGACAAACGTACCGTCTCAGACGCACCTGCATGCAGGAACATTGTGTGTGTGTGTGTGTGTGCCTCGCTTAACCCCGGTTGCTCTGTTTCAGAAGGATTTCCGCGTGCAGGAGTTACCTCTGGCGCGAATCAAGAAAATTATGAAGCTGGATGAGGACGTTAAGGTAAGGGCAGATGTAAATAGTCACAGACCACAGTCTATACAGACATTAAACCTATGACTAATATAGGCCAGCTGCTGATTTCACTATAGCATAACGTTAGAGACCAGTCCTTACCGGTACGAAGTACGTTTGCAGTTGTAGTCAATACTGTATATTGGTTGCCTGAAGGCAACTTGATAGAGAGAGCCTTTTGGCATTGAAGGTGATTCATGGTCTGTAATTGTGAGTCTTTGAAGAGAAGTGTCAGAAAAGCCTATATCATGCCACTGTGCTGTGCTTGGTTAAACACTGGCTTAAAGCGGTTTGGACAGTTTTTTTTAGGAGATCACGGACATATCAGAAGACAAGGCCTACTCTACATGTATACATGCATGAGTGCACGTTGGTGTATGCATGTGTGCGTTTAAAAAAAGAGGAAGGAGTATTATAGATCGGAAATGTACAGTTAAGGTAATTTAGCAGAGGCTTTTATCCAAACTGACTCAGTTGTTGTACAGCAACTATTACTTACTACTTACCATAGTCATTTACACTTGTTGTAGTAGTTTATTTTTGTTTATTTTTGATGTCATGGTTACGGCCTCTAAGGGCTTAACAACCCCACATTTCACACCATAATCAATAACCTAACCTTAACCTCCAATTGGAGGAAATACAAAAATCCCCAAAAACAAATC
Organism: Aphredoderus sayanus; assembly: GCA_027564795.1. NCBI lineage: Eukaryota > Metazoa > Chordata > Actinopteri > Percopsiformes > Aphredoderidae > Aphredoderus > Aphredoderus sayanus. Next base: position 3,777 of record JAODUG010059545.1, read on the forward strand.
TCAAAAAGGGACTCAAAAGGAAGAATCCCCCTTTCAGGATAGTTATATATGCAACATGTGCCAAGTGGAACATAATGAAGTGCAGAACATTACATTACAGAGCATTACCACTGCAGTCAAACAGTAACAATATGTATTTTCAGGTAATTGAATTAAATGACTTTGAACATTGAACTTTAATCGTCCTTTTTGATAACTAATGTAGTGTAGTGTAGTATACAGTATCTACTGTATACACCAGGGCAACTCATGTGTTCTCCACAGATGATCAGTGCTGAGGCACCGGTCCTGTTTGCCAAGGCAGCTCAGATCTTCATCACAGAGCTAACCCTCCGAGCCTGGATCCACACTGAGGACAACAAGAGGCGCACGCTACAGGTCAGCGCGTGCACGCGCACACACACACACACACCGATCTGTGTGCGATACGAAGGCATACACATTACACATGCATACAGTCATACAGTCCCACCGTATGTACTAGATATGTACAGTATGTTCTCATCCAGCCCCGAGAGTGCACAGTGACCTTTTTCCTAGTATATGTGCCCTCTCCCTACAGTATTTCTATTCTTGTTCCTCTCACTGTCACCCACACCACATCTGCTAAATCGCACTTCCCTGTCTGTCCTTACTTCCCTTCAGCGGCCTTATTTGCTCTCATTTCAGTTACACTCCCGAACTATAGAGTCGCTTGGGTGGCCGAAACTATATAGAGTCACTTGGGTGGCCGTTTGTTTTTGTGCTTTCTAACCGCACGCACACACACACAAAGAGGGAGTGTGTGTGTGTGTATATGTGATGGGAGGGGTGGGGGTGACAGAGGTCCTACACCAGCATCCCCTTGTGTACTCCCCCTCTGTTACATTCTTTCTCCCTCCATTGAATGTGAAAGACAGGCAGTGACCCACTTTGCCTCGTCTGTTGTCCCACAGCACAGAGCCGTAGTTTGTGGGCTGACGCCAGGGCGCAGGACAAGGGGGCAGCAGCCAGATAGACGGAGGCTTTGTCACACCTGTGTGTCACGGAAGGGAGGGGCACGACACGAATAGCCCCGAGAAGTCTGCCTTAGCCACGCGGTGCGATCCGCCCGTCAACAGAGGGAGGGAACGAAACACCCTGGCCGTTTCAGCGGATGAGGGGTTGTTTATGTTACAGGCGTCTTATGGAAGTGCGTTCGTTCGACAAACCAGCCCTCGTCTTCAGAATGAAGCCGTCGCTCGCTGAGACTCCCACCGCCGCTCAAAATAGAATCCCAATTTGCGCATAGTTGTGCACATGCTAATTACATTTAGCACCGCAGATGGCGCATTGGGCGCCCGCGAAGTGTGCCCCTCGTGCTTGTGCGATCTGTGCATGTGCCGTTGTGCGCGTATTTGTGTAGGCAAGCAGCCCACCCCTCCCAAACGCACACGCGCACATTTAATTTACGCACGCACACACGGGGCCCGGGCCCTATTGTGCCGAGGGCACGCTGATCGGAGTCACCATAGCAACACTCATCAATAGAACAAGCGTAGATGTGACCCGGTGTTACCAGATATTAATCAAGAGGCTGTAAATAGCCTCTGATGTGTGGTTGGTTGGGGGGAAGGGGGGTCCTGACTGCCAATATCCTGTGGAAAATTCCGCAGAGACATGCGCTGGCGGGGGGTGGGGGGTGAGATAGAGGGAGCCGAGTGTGAGAGAGCATTGCCTGTGTTCCTGGCGGCAGGGGAAAAAAGTTTCTTTTCACTACGTCCTCCCAGTAGTATCAGCGCTGTGTTTTATGGAGTTTGGTATTCCTCCGCCAACGCTTTAGTCATTAGCAGGGATAAGATATGTCTTGAATGTCCTTCACGTGACTCCTTCTAAGTTCCTATTTCCTCTCAGCTCAGTTATCACAGCAGTTGTCTGTTTCGGTTATTTTGATTCCTCAAAAGCCTCTCCTGTGGCTATATTTGGGAAAGAACTGTAGCTGTGTTGAGAGCACTAAGTGGCCATGGTTTATATTTAGGCAACGCATTATATTGAATTAATGTAATGCTGGAGTGATCCTTAACCCCTTGCCTTACTTCTGTGTGTTTACAGAGAAACGATATTGCCATGGCAATTACCAAGTTTGACCAGTTTGACTTCCTGATTGACATTGTTCCACGGGACGAGCTGAAGCCCCCCAAACGACAGGTGGGCACACACAGCCTGCATTATGAAAACGGAACAGTATATGTGGGCCGTTGTTTTTTTGGGAAATAAAACAGTGTGATTACATTACTCTTGAATGTTATGTGGACAACAGTGAGCCGTTGTCTTCGTAGCCAGTGCAGTTCTGTGGCTGGCAGCTCAGAGGCGCTGTAAACATCCTTGACTGGAAGCTGGGGTTTAGTCAGCAATGGCTTTCAGTCGGATGTTTGCAGCATCTCGTTGCCCCGACAACCAACAATAGACCCCGCCATGTCACACGTTCCATCAGCAACACAAAACCACATCCTTGCACAGCATTTGCATCTCTGTAAAACAGACTTGTCGCTCACTTTTCTATTTCTAGAAATTGTTAAATGCTTTTTTTGTACTCTATACAAAAACCAAATAGACGGGAGCCATGTAAATATTTAAATTAATTTAAAGTTTATTGTTCATTTACACAGAGACTAGCATTACTGAGCAGGTGTATACTACTATACTACTACTACTTTGTTTTACCCTTTACGTTGCTTTTTGCAGTGGGTTCCAATTTTTCTATATATATACATTTGTATACATATTTTATACATATTATATATTTTATATATTTTCTGCCACATTGTGTTTTGATATAATTCTATATAGTTTTCTACAGCACAATGCCATGTAAAAGCATCTTCAAGGAGGCCGTCTACAGGAGTGTAAACATCCTACACTCTCAGCTATGTCGTCAATGAGCTGGGAGAGGGGTGTTTGCGCTTCTGGCGACGGAGGAACGACAAGATCAAGCCCTGCCTGCACACGTCACTTGCCTGACCACTCAAACGAAATTAGCTGACGCGGATCGATACATCACCATTTTCATTATGACCGAACCTCCACTTAATTCATACAACATCCCCTACCGCAAGGTCATCACCATCTCCTCGCAGACAGAAACATTGCCTAGACATTTCCTTTCTAATCTGATGATTAGATAAATAAATAAATAAGATAAACAAACCGTGTTTTATACCCGGGCATAGACCCAGCCTGCCCTTGGGGGTTGCCGTCCGAACCCCTGACCAGTAGCGCGCCGCTTGAGGCCTGCCAGAGCCACCAGATCTCTGGTCCAGATTCCATTACTCATCCGGTGCCACAGGCCATCAGTTATTCATCAGCACTGCACTCCTCTACAGTTACACCCGCAACAATAATTCATGGCGATGTAATGGACTGATAGGCTTCTCCCTGGCGCGTGCTCAGGAGGAGGTCCGTCAGACGGTGGCCCCCGCAGAGCCGGTGCAGTACTACTTCACCCTGGCCCAGCAGCCCGGGGCCGTGCAGGTTCAGGGCCAGCCTCAGGGCCAGCAGGCCACCGCCCAGGCCACGACCACCCTGCAGCCCGGCCAGATCATCATCGCCCAGCCCCAGCAGGGACAGGTACCGCCCAGCCCACTAGCCTGGCCGCCCTTGTGTGTGGGGGTGGGGGGGTGGGGGAGGGGGAGGGTGGCTGTAACTGGATAAGCACGGAAGAAAAGTCAGTGACTGACAGACTGCAGCCGCGACAGGTAATGTAGTTTGATCTTAACGCACATGCACAGCAGAGCGTTCCTGTCAGGGAGACACACACACACTCTACCTTGCCTGGAAGATGTAGGGTGTGTGCACTGCAACCCTTGTCCTGTAGAGTCTGACGTAAACAGATTATTACCACGGGCCCCCATGGCTCGGCCCTGCTGATACAAGCTTTAGCCTCTCCCAGCAGCGGGGGAATGGTGTGTGTGTGTGGGGCGGGGGGGGGGTGTTGAGCCTCAGAACACACCCAAGCACACACATTCAGTCCCATAAGCCCTCAGGAACACAAACTGAACACTGCGGGGGAAACATTTGATCTGCGCACAGAGTAGCCATAGGTGTTCCACAATGTCCATTGTCTTCATTGTTGGACACACACACACACACACACGCACACAGAGGCAGCCAGATGAGAACACTGCATGCTAGGGAAGGCTCTTCCTAAATGCCACGGACTATAGGGTAGAGCGTACTAGTATGTATCATGCCTACATTGCTGTATTACTTTTTTTTTTATGACAAGACAAGACAAAACATAACATCTACAACTCAAACCCTTGTGCAACACAGTCTGATTTAGTTCGATTGCTGCTGCCGTATTAAGGGTGACAGATGGAGAGGCTGGGCAGCTCCTCAAATCAGGTGGGGAGAGAGTGGACAGTGCAGTATTACTAAACGCGTACGCACAGACATTTAAGGGCCACCTTCTAATCTCCAGTCTTCCTCCAACGCTGTCAGATTTCCACTGCGCTCCTTCCTGAGCGCTTTCACTTCCGCTCTGGACAACGGGCGTCCCTCCTTCCTCCTGTCTGCCTGCCGTCTAGCTGGCGGTGCTGATCCTGCGCTTCCTGCTGCTTCAGCACGCTGCTTTTAGCTGAGCTTGTCTTCCTGGCCTTGACCTGCTGCCGCAGCTCCTCCCAGGGCTTGGGGAGGTCACTCTCCGCAGCTCGCCATACACAGATACTTGACATGTTAGCATAATAAAAACAACAACATTTCAGCATGTACGCTTTCAACTCGAATGCTACCTGGTTAGCGATTTCATTGATTTAAAATGAATGTTTGGAATAGATAGATAAGCCCCCATAACAAGAAAGCCGCAGAGACTATCTGCTCTCCAGTATGTCCAACTTGACCAGTTCCATCCAGGGTAGAATTATGGGTTTTAAAATTCCCTGCCAGTTTTCATAATGCACCTGCCTTGCAGAACTCCATTTACAGCATTTAGCAGAAGCTTTTATAAGTACATTTGGCACTATTGCAACACATACTGTCATTTTAATAAATCAAGTGTTAGAGTAGTTATCTCAGCAGTCTTCAGGGCTGACATAGTTCATAAAGCTTTACACTCTTACAGATTATACTATTTATTCCTTAAAAATGGTTTGTAGCCTTATACCAGCTAAACTCCTAATATTCTAAGAGTTAATAACATTGTGCAGGAAATGGGATAATCTTTAAATTTTAAGAGGGAATTCTATTTAAGAATAGAATAGAAAATATTGAGATGGCATTAATAACTATGTTTAACATTCTGACAATAGCTAACCGCTGCTCAAGAGAGGGAAATTAAAAAAGACATTAGACTGTAAGGCCTCTGTCTATCCCTTCGGAGTGTGTGTGCGCTTACCTTTTATTGGCGCACAGCTTCCAGTGTCCTCACAGCTGTGACAGTCCCTCATGATCGCTGGCCCTGATGCTGAATTTCTCAAGCCGATGTGTCTGAACCATGTGTTCCACTTCACCTCCCCAGTGTTGCTGGCTACATCTGCTCACATCTGCTTTGATGCCATTTGCTTCTCACTGTTTGCTGTCAATATCTGCATACTCTCCACCAGTGCTTACATTCATGTGTTAAGTTATTGCTCTTTCTGCCCTCTCTTTCTCTCTCATTCTCTTTCCTTCTCCCTTGCCTCATTCTCTTTTTCTCGCTCTTGCTCTCTTTTTCTCCCTTGCCTCATCCGTTCTCTCTTGCTCTCTTTCCTTCTTGCCTCATTCCCTCTCTCCCTCTCTCCCCCTCTCTCTCCCTCCCCTCCAATCTCCGCCTGCCTCTCTCGGCCGTAATTCCTCCTGGCCCTCAGGTGCTGCAGGGCGCCACCATGCAGCAGCTGCAACAAGTGCAGGTGCAGTCACAGGGCACACCTATTACGGTACGCACACACATGCATGCCCCCCCCCCATGCTCCTGCTGACCCCTCCCCCTTGTCCAGAACACTCAGATCAGGTGGCCTTTCCCAGACAGCTTGTCTGACAGATGAGGAAAAGGGAAGCTGGTTAGAGATAGCCGTGTGAAACCGTGCACCGCCATCACACACTGTCTTGCCCACCCCCGAGCGGGCGTTTAATAAAACATTATTACAAACATAAAAAAAAAAAAAAAAAGAACAATGTGTCTGAGTCTTCCTTGCGCCGCCTGGTGGCTGATGTGTGTATGTGTGTGCCCCCCACCAGAGCGCTCCAGTGGCCATGCAGGTGGGCGAGGGGCAGCAGGTGCAGATCGTGCAGGCGGCGGCCCAGGGCCAGGGCCAGGCGGGCCAGGCGCAGGGCCAGACCATGCAGGTCATGCAGCAGATCATCACCAACACCGGGGAGATCCAGCAGATCCCCGTAAGGGCCCGCAAATACAGCAGTGTGCCTGAGAACGCTTGGAAAATGTCTGTTCAACCTCAGTGTCTGTTAAGACTAAATGGTTAATATAGCACCCGCATGCTAGTGAATTATTCCAGTAGCAGAGGCACCTGTTGGGGAGGGGGGAGGAGGGAGGGGGGCAGTTAAATGGCCATCACACCAGCGTCCTCCAAATGATCGTTGCTTGTTCTAAACCGGACTTTGTCTCCCTCGTGTGGCGTGCGCGTGCAGGTGCAGCTCAACACAGGCCAGTTGCAGTATATCCGACTGGCCCAGCCCGTCTCAGGTGCACAGGTGGTTCAGGGACAGATCCAGACGCTTGCCAACACCCAGCAGGTAATAGAACAACAAGATCAGTATTGGTGCGCTCATTTGTAAAATGCATTTTAAAGTATTGTGCCAGTTATCACTGATGACATTAATAGATCACTGATGACATTAATGTTTATGGTACAGTGTGACCAGGTATGACCACCTATTGAACAGGTAAGGCTAGTTGTGGCACTCGACAAGTGACTAACTAGTCTGTTTCTCTGTTTGTATTTGCATCTTCTGCTGTGTTTACAGATCGCACAAACAGACGTACAGGGCCAGCAGCAGTTCAACCAGTTTACTGACGGACAGGTAAGCCATGACACGACACAGTCGCCGCATTTAGCTGCGGCGTTTGTTCCCGACTCTGGGCTGAAAGTCAAATGGCCACATTTTCCAGCTTCTTTGAAATAGACATTCATACACTCTCCCTCCCCGCTCTTACAGCAGTTGTATCAGATCCAGCAGGTGACGATGCCGGCGGGTCAGGAGCTGACCCAGCCCATGTTCATTCAGTCCACCAATCAGACGGCTGATGGCCAGGTCACACAGGTCAGCGCCGACTGAGTCTCGGCACGGTCACGCTGAGAGCCGGACAGCCCACCCGAGCACCAAGCAGCCCACTAAAAGGACTCTCCCGGACGTTAATTTAAAGCACTAGTGTTTAGTCATATAAGGGAGCGGAACATCATGACGCTCAGTTTTCTGTTAAAAACCCACGCATTTCGGACACTGGGTCAAGCACCACAGGGACAAAGGAAGACTCCCTCTCAGTCCCACGTCTCTCTCTCAACTTGCTCCCATTCTGACACTGACAGTCAGGTGCCCGCCCACTGTCGCAATACCCAATGTGTTTTGTTTTTGTTTTCTTTATCTGCCGCTATTTGTTTTAAAATACCAAGAGACAGGTGTCACCTAATAAAGAGGTATATCTCTCTCTCTCTCTCTCCCTCTCTCTCCTTGTAAGATATTGCTCTAAATTTGATGTCTTGATTTCAATCTTAAATCATGTGACTTTTGGTGTTGAATTATTTTGACAATGAAGCCATATTTGTCACAGTCATTTCGCAGCAAGCGTTTGGAGTAGGAGAAACGCTTGCACATACTACGTTTTAATGGCAACAGTTTCTCTTATTTTCACACTGATAATGGTGCGTGATGCATTATGGTGAGGGCTGACATTTGGTCCATCCTGTCAATCTTTTCAGTGCTGTTTCTATTGGTTATTGCTCTCTTTCCACCAGCCTCAACTGTCATAAGCTAGACCAGAAATAGGCAAGTTCCCGTTTTCTGCCTGAATGCAGTGTGTCGCTACCCTCTTTTTTCTGGGTGGTTTTGGAGTACTGTGCCCTGATGGGAAGTCTCATGACTCCTCCTGGGAGCTTCAAAAAGCGCCGTTTTTATACTGTTTTCTTTTTTCTTTTCTTTTTTGGAGATAACCTCCCCTTCTTCCTTGAACTTTGTCTCTCTTTTGCTCTCCTTATGTTGTACAGTAATGGTCATTATCAATGTTCTTAATTTGTTTGCATGTAGTTTAAACTGCCAGCATGATATGCAATAGATAGGTACATTTTTTATTTTTGATCTTCCTTTTTGTAAACAGACTTTGTTTGTGGAAAAAAATGAAATAAAAAAAATTTAAACACCTAAATCTGTTGTCAAGAGTAATTTGAGTGTGATGTGAGTTTATTTAATTTTTTTATACATCGTTACTTTATTTTCTTCAGCAACCTACAGAAAATGCTATACGCAAAATAGTATTTTATCCATCTAATATGTGCTATTCCTTAAACTGACCACAGGATGGCAACAATGGTCTCGGAGACTCTTAAGGTATACCACTGGATTATGTGTACGACACCTGATTTATTGCTCAACCGAGGTTTAAATACCATTTTGTACCAAATGTGCAGTTTTTAGCAGCATAGACATTTTCAAAGTGCACAGCAAGACAATTTTCAAGCTAAAATGTGTAATCAATATCTACCTCAAAAGTTCCACCTGTGCTGAAAAATATGAACAATACTAGTCAGCTGCTTTCCGCATATCTTCGACTGGGTTCTAGGGCCTGAAAGGGCACACAGTTAACAATAGAGTCACGAGTTGGTTGGCTGGAGGTGGCTCAGCTCCTGAGAGATCAGCCTGCATTCCTTATCTGACCTAAATCTTAATTGGAATATGGTGTAACAAAAAGTTAGCCTGCAGAGATGCATACTGCTTATGATGTCTGGCTTTATAAAAACGGGTTTACGCAAAGATTACGCAAATGTGTAATCCCTTCACTTCAAAAGTTTGAGGGTTTATCAGAACATCACTCTGAAGTGTTATTTTATTTTCCGGCTGCAGAGTTATTTTATTTTCCGGCTGCAGTTATTTTATTTTCCGACTGTTGTAATTCTAGATAATGACGTCCACTGAGTCATGGTTGTCAATGCCACAGACACACACTGCCCCAGCAGTGCGATCTTATTGACTTAATCAATTAACAAAAAATACCATTACTGTGTGCAGACTCATGTTGGCCTCCTCTTGTCTAATAAGTTGACCAGGATTGTGGGAATGCTTTGAAATGAGTATGAAACGGATTGTCCCCTGGTATTTTTCTTGGCTGCCTTGTCCGGTTGGATCAAGGTAAATCTTAGTCAAGGGAATTACTGTAGGTCTGACAGGCTGGGTTCTGCCCTGCTCAGGACCTTGTGATATACACAGCCAAGTTGGTCTCTAGGTTTGTGACACCCAACCTGTGACATTAATTTAGAGCCATCGTGTGATGGTAAATTATCATATAATTAACCTCAAACCATCTTCCACCTTTCTTGAGGCCCCTACAAGGTTGTTTTTTATAAGGGTTTTTAGACGATGACGTTGTCATGAACCTGCAATGTTCTCAACCCCTTTTATGAGTTGTCAGTGAAAGGTCAGCTCCTTGGAGCAAAGGTCTATGCCTTCTTAGTCATTTTTATAAATAAAAAAAGTAAGAGGCTGGTTAGGCACAAAGGATCTTTTGACCAGTCATGAATGGGCGACTGGGTGAGGCCAGTGAAAGTTATTTCCTGGTTTAGAGAGCTGGACCATTCAGTCCCTCGGTTTAGCAGTTGGAACCAAGGGACTTTGTATTGGAGAATGGGTTGTGAATCATGAGAAACTCCCTCATGTCAACACTTGGTGTCTACGTGAGGCTTAGAATGCATCGCTCCGGGGGAAACACTCTCCAAAACCAGCAGGGTTTGATAGCGGTTGACACAATGACATGCTAGCTCTCCAAAGACCATGCCTATCACAACAACATTAACCCAGGACAACAAACTATATCAACAAATTCATCTGTTCACCCAACCCCCACCCTCCAACGTCTTCCATTAAGAAACATATGGGATCAAACGCAGATTAAAGGGCGAGAAGAAAGTACATTAAATATAGGCAAGCAAGACTGCGGTTTGGGAAAAGCCATTAAGTTGCGTAAGTGAGACACTGAATGCGCAGCGAAAAAAAGTATGTTTCTGCGTGCATGCGTGTAGCGGGGCTGGCCTGAGTGAGTTTGTATTGTACTATGTAAAGAGCTCAAGTGCTGATGCAGCTATTTTTAAGTTCCCATAGATTCCCTGAGTGGCTGTCGACTCCCGGGGCTTCGCGGGCGTGAGTGAATGCCGCTCAGAGCGAAACAGTAACAACAACATGAGAGGGGATGAGGTGGGGTGTAGAGCTGGGAACAGCCTCCCGAGGTGTGACCCAACCCGCCCCACGGACCACTAGGGGCCAAACCCCCACCTCTGTAATTCCACCCACAAGGCAACAGAGGTGTTGATGAGCGCCACAAAGTTGGTCTGTTTCCGCTCATCAACTGTGTGTCTTGACAGCCCTTGTGTGTGTGTGTGTGTAAGTGAACACACTGTTGGTGCACACCATGTGACCATGCTTCAGCTGTTCTGGAGTGGAGAGGAGACAGCACATGTAGGGTGGGGCCCCTGATTGGGGGTTGGTGGTGAGGGCTGAAGTGTTTGCTATTGGTGGGGAACGTGGTTGTTCCCTGTAAAGCTCTATGCTAATCCTCAAGGGTAGCATCACAGAAAAACCTATCTATCAGCACCTTCTCCCCTGGCTGATCGGAGCCCTATTCCACCTCTGCCTGGAAACAAAAAAGGGCAGAGAGAGAGAGAGAGAGAGAGAGAGAGAG
>JAODUG010059575.1:0-14600 GCA_027564795.1 Aphredoderus sayanus
GAATTTAAAAAGAAATGTTGGGCTATGCAAGCTCGGCTGAGTGGGTGTATTGTAAATAATGTTTTGATTTCAAGCAACATTCCCTTCCTGCTTGCCACATCTAGATCCCACTACCTGTCTAACTGTCTTTGTGCTGCTGTCACATTGTTCTACTGAGCCACATCATGGAGAATGTACTCCCTCCATCAGGACTAGTTACAAACTTTAAGCTGACCTGTGCTCCAATACTCTTCCTTAGACTCTGTGGTGGTTACCATAGCAACTAACCAGAGCATTGTGGCTTTTGGAGATGCCCCATTTCCCCCTCTAATGAACTGGGGTGGATTCTTGGACCATCTCAAACAAGGGTGGTTTTTAGACACAGAACAGCATAATTACTAGTGTTACAAATTGTGACTATAACCAGTGGGTAGTGTGTCGTAATTATACAGATTGGCAGGGCTTTCAGAAGGGGGCAATTTGGGATGAAGTCAAAGGCCCTACAAGGCTTTATATTGCTATTTTTTTTTTTTTTTTTTAAACAAATCCTCAATGATCAGGAGTTGCTGTGTGGTTCCGCTGCTCTTAACTCTTGAATTGCATTGTTGCCATATAGTCTGCTTAGAAGTTGAAACAAAACCGTTTTTATATGTAGTTTAATTATAAAGGCTCGTCCCCCCACACACACACACACCCCACACCCCAGATATTAAATATGTACTTGCAAGCATTAGTCATTAGCCACCCTGCGTTTTCTAGCCGATAAGCATTTTCACATTGGGTTAATTGTCTCCCACACATGCACACCTCCACTATGTTCAGTCTTCGTTAACCGGTGTCCTGGAGCCTCCTGATAACAGTGTTAAAAATTAATTACACTCTTCATTGTTCCCCTGACAATTGGCTTTTGGCACGTGAAAGTATGTAACCATAGTACAATATAACGTACAGTCCTGACTGGCATTGCCATGGCAGGTGTCTTGAACCAACAAGCCCTGTTCCACGAAATGGCTAATGAGTATTTGTTTGGGTTTTTATTTTGTTGTTCTAGTCTTATTAGTCTTATTTCTTATAATTTTGGTGCAGTCTTCCATGGTCTCGTACAATCGCAAGTGACACTTTTTTTTCTTTTTCTTTTTTATTGCAGCATACGTTTTGTTGTTCTCAGTAAATCTGTGTACATTCTTTATTTAAATGTACATGCATGCATTCAAAAGATAAATTCCTCTTTAAATATATAATTATCTATGTGGCTTCTGGCAATTATCTACTGTCCTGACAAAAGTTGGCAAAAAGATTTCATCAATGATGTGTACTGTCTCTCCTAGACTTGGTGATGAGGTTCCATCAGTACGGCAGACAGCAGTGACTGTACTGACCCAACTGGTGCTTAAGGACGTGCTCAAAGTAAAAGGTCAGGTCAGCGAGGTGGCAGTGCTGCTCATAGACCCTGAACCGCACATAGCAAGCTTGGCTCTCAACTTCTTCAACGAGCTGGCTTCCAAGGTAACGATACACTTTGACACTGACGTGGAACACCTGAGCAACGGCCTGCCAGTAAATGAGGGAAGGTAATCTCTCTCTCCTTTCTCACTGAATGGCCTTCCTTAGGACAATGCAATCTACAACCTGCTCCCAGACATCATCAGTCGACTGTCTGATCCAGAGAGAGGCATGAGTGCAGAGGACTTCAACATCATCATGAAGTGAGTTGCATTTGTCTTCACACCACCCCCAGCCCACAGTGCCACTCACTGTTATTACTCTCCTTGAAAGATCGAGCCCTGCTGCTTTAGAACGGGTTGAGAGGTGAACTGGATAACATTGACTGCTTTGAGTTTAGGCAAGGTTAAATGTATAGCACGTCATACTGTTATTTGCTTTATTGCATTTGTAAAGCAAACAAGGACAATTGATTAAGATAAGAAACAAACGTTACGTTTCAAAGAGCATTATGTTTCGTGCCATTTATTTGTTTATCTGATATATACATTGACACAGTGAGTCTAATTGACCAATGTCATTTATTGGTAATCTTATTGTGTTGAAGAATAGCATTGATACCTCATGTGTTTTTCAGACAGCTGTTCTCGTATATCACTAAAGAGAGGCAGACGGAGTCTTTGGTGGAGAAACTGTGTCAGCGCTTCAGGACTGCCAGGTGAGGAAACCTGTCTACTTATTTGTGTACTAGAAACAGTTCAAGTTCGCTTTCTGTCCGGAACTAACCGTAATGTAACATTGTCCTGTTTGTTTTCCTCCACTTTCCCATTCTGTTCTGTGTTCACTTCTCATCACAACACAAGTTCCTTCAGATGGTTTCTCTGTTTCAAACTGTATAAACCGTTCTTCATATAAACTGCATTAAGTGACGACGTGTCTGCTTCATCAGGACGGAGCGACAATGGTGTGACCTGGCTGTGTCTCTGTCCCTGCTGTCCATGTGCGAGCGTGGCCTGAAGAGGCTGCAGGAATGCTGGGAGTGCTACAGCGATAAGCTGACGGAGCCTGGGGTCTACCAGCCCCTGCTGTCCATCACTGCCAAGCTGCGCCGGGGCGCCAAGCCACAGCTGAAGGTGCCGCGTCCATGGCCTTACTTGTCTGTACTGCTTTTTAGTAGGACGTCCTGTCTGAACTGTCTCACCTTACCCCGGCCCCCCAATCCCAGACCCAGGTGGATGAGTTAGAGAAGAGGCTGACAGCGGTCCACACGCGAGGGCTGGAGAACGTAGAAAGCCCTGAGATGGAGGAGGGGAACCAGAAGGGAGTAGGGACCAGTGAGAAGACGGCCCTGCGGACCCCCCTCCCGGCTAGGAGCCGGGCCAGGTCCACCAGAGGTGTGTGTCTGTGCCCGTGGTCCCATTTAGCCTTTCAGCGTGTCTCAGAGAAATGCCTCTGATCACTTCCTGCTCACACACAGGTCAGGCCAAACCCTCCGTGTCCAGCTGCGCTGATGACAGCTTTGTGACTCCTAAAAAAGCTCGCAAACCTAAGAAGTCAGCCATTACCTTCAGCAGTGATGAAGAGGAGGAGGAAGGTGTGTGTGCAGCTGCTAAATTAATTTGGAGAGTAGTTTACCCTTGATAGAAAACAAATAGAAAGGACTGTTTTAATTAATAAAAAATTGTGACTTCTAACATAACACTAGAATGGATGATTAACATTGCTTTTGCAGCAATATAAATGTTTTTATACAGGCAGGTACAGTAGTATCTTGTCATTGTCAAATGTAGCATTTCTCAGTATGGATTATACCAACAGGCATTGGTTGCAGACATTATTAATCCCATCTTTGACTAAGAACATTTTTGCTTTGATTTACAGATGCAATTATGGCAGACAGTGAAACTCCTAAAGTGACCACACCCATCGCCCGGACATCACGACGAGCACGACTCAGACACTGATGGGCTTATTTTATTTATCCTATCTGTATTTTATTTTTTTTATTTTTCATTTTCATGTCCCATATTTTGTATTGTTTTTACTTCCTTTAATGTCTGCTAGTTATTTCCAACTTAAGTACTTTTAACTGATTTATTTTAACCAGTATTGTAGACTATGGTATATTTTAAATAAACCTGGTTATTTTTAAATCAAAAACCTCACAACTTTCTCAGTCTGATCTGTATATATCACACTAGCCTTTGCATATTCCTAAAAGAAAAACACTAACAAGGCATTGGTGTCTAGATGTTAATTTCAAGTAGATTTATACTGCCATTAGAAGCAGCGAATGTCTGTTTGGACAGCAGCTGTTCCTAGACTGTCACAGCTTGTTCAGACAGCGTTACTGCCTTCTAGACTTTCTCAGCTTTCACTTCCTACATATTCTCATATCTTTGTATGGTTTAAACTTTGCCAGACATTGAAAACGCTGTTAACGTTTTGCTCCTCTGCGTCTTCCGAGCATGAAAGCGTTGATCTGCGTCACCCTTCTCTCTCTGACACGCGTGCTCCTACACAGCTGCCCTGCGCTGTCCCTGTAATCAATCTCTTTTGTAGGTCTCCCCTCTGCTTTGTGCTCTCCTCCCTCCCATCCTTTCTCCTCTCAGCTGCCTACATTCCTCCTCCAGCACTTCCCCTCAGTGCTGCTATCACGCACTGCAGCCCAGCTCCCCTCCCCTCATTGCTAATCTTCCTCTTCTCGCCCACTCTTTCCCACACACACCTCTTCAAACAAGGATGCACTCCTGTATTTGACTGATTGTTTTTTTTTTATGTAAGGACCACATTGGTTTTATGTTGACATCACCACTTTATGGATCATTTAGGGACTCATTTTGTACACCATTTTGGATCCTTGTTTAGTTTATTGCTACTATAGCAATTTTTGCTATATCTTATATTTGTCAAACAAATCAAATCTGAATCAGTCCTCATGCGACATGTATGAGATTACAAGGTTGCACCTGCTTGTAATCGCAGTTTGCTTAACTTCGAGGTGTGTTGGACTGAGCTGTGCTTGCTGGTGTGGTAGTGGGACCGTGGGAGGTACAGGGAGCAGATGGTACTGACAGACTGTAACTTACCCAACTGAGAAGAGGTCAATACACATGCATACACCAGGAAGGATGAAATAGACAAAGGAAAAGATGGTGGGGTTACAGCAAGGTAATGTAAGGTTACCATGCAGGATTAAGTGATTTCATGAGGAAATAGGACAATTCGTGAATATTATATAAATGTATTACTCTCGGCTTGTAATTTTTGTAATCATCTGTGTCTTGCACAAACCAATGGGACAAAAACAATACCGCTCATTTGCTGCCGGTGCAATACCAATTACATGCCAAACTGATGACAGGTAGTTTGACCTTTGTCTTCCAGTGGCAACGCTTTTTCTGTACAAAGCTGTCCCCAGGTTACTTTGGTCACTGTGGTAATAACATGCTCCCTCCCGAGGTTATGACATCATTCTAGTAAATGGAAATCGTCAGGAACAGGGTGTTGTTGGCAGCGGGAACCCTCCGCAGAATCCCAGCTGATACCTTACCATTCAGCCCCTGCCAATGTCGACACCAGGAGAAAAATCATCCTTTCAATTTCAAGCAAGCAGGGGAGAGGAGTGTGGGCGGAGCCAAGGGAGAGAGATAGTGATGCTTTCAGCAGGTGCCAACAAGTGTGAGGTAGCAGAGAGGAAACACTCGGAAGAAGAGAGCATGGAGAAGAGCTTGTGAGAGGAAAAAGACTAACAAGCCTGAACAGAACTGCAGGTAGAGGGATAGGTATGTTATATTTTTTTACTGATCGCAAATGTATTCAGTAAACAAAAAAAAGATGTATTTATCTGGTGATACTTTCTATTTGTATTTATTTTTATTTTTATAAATGCTTAAAAATGTAATATTATAAACCAAAAGTAAAGATACATCCTAACATGACGACATATTATTGCAGATTTAGCAATGTTAAATCTCAGGTCTAATGTCTTACTGTTTTCCTGCTATAGTAATCACAACAGAATGTTGTCATTACATGTTCTATGTATTTGGGGCAGATGGTGTATCTTGACTGTATTTTATCAACATGTCTATTGTTCATCTGTGTCCAAACTTGACTGATTAGGAGATCTGTGTCCTGTCTCTCATCTGGCTAGGATATCTGTGTCCTCCCTCTTCTGGCTATAGGAGATCTGTGTCCTCCCTCTTCTGGCTATAGGAGATCTGTCCTCTCTCTTCTGGCTATAGGAGATCTGTGTCCTCCCTCTTCTGGCTATAGGAGACCTGTGTCCTGCCTCTCATCTAGCTGGGAGACCTGTGTCCTATCTCTCACCCGGCTATAGGAGATCTGTGCCTCTAAAGCTGTGTCGCCCTTCGTGCCCCCAGCTAGTCGCCTGTGCCCAATAGCTGCCATGCTGTTCCCTGTGCTGCTGTGTGCCGCCCTGCTGCTGTTGGCACCGCTGGAGAACACAGAGGGGCGCGCCCTGCACCCCTCCCCTGATGCTGCACAGGTACGGAGGAACAGGCGGAGGGGGAAGCGTCAATAAAGGGAGACGAAGGCAGCTTTGGCAAGGCAGCTTTATGTATATAGCAAGTGCTTTACAAGTAAGAGAAGTGTTTGAGATAAGTTTAATATAAAATATGAAATTACAATGTATAATACAATTGAACACAACAGAGTAAAATAGATTGTTATAAAAGTGCAGAACATTGCCGTATGCAATCTTTCACTCATCTAAAGGCTTTTGAAAAAAGTATTTCTAGGGTTGCGACAGCTTTAAGATCCATCGGTGAGTTCGTTCCAGTAGTTTGCAGCATAGTGACTGATCCAAACGCTGATTCACCATGACAGTTCCGACAGTGGTCACTGGGAAGATGAGCTAAAATAGAGATGGCGAGGAGGGGGAAGACGGCGGCAAGGAGGGAGAGCAATGTCACTGGTTGAGTTTAGTTGACTAGACTGCACTGTGCCCCCCCCACCCCCCTCCCACACACACACACACCCACCTCTGCAGTTCATGGAGCAGTTTCTGGAGCGCTACAATGAACTCCTGACCCTGGATGACCTGGAGAACCTGTTGAGCAGCCCGCCAGAGGAGCCGCCCGCCGCAGATGCTGCTGTCAAGGCAGCCGAGGTACCTGCGCAGGGTGAGACTGCCTGGCTCCGCCTCCTGAAGGGGGCCATGGCCAATCAGAAGCGAGCTGAACCCGACCGGTCACGAAGGGGTTGGAACAGGGGATGCTTCGGCCTCAAACTGGATCGCATCGGGTCCATGAGTGGACTCGGCTGTTAGTAGACAACAGAGGAAGAACTGAGACTAATTACGTCCTTGTACCAGATATAACACACACTCACACTCGCACTCAAAGGCATTAAAATGCATTGAACAGAACAATTTGAGTTCAAAATAGGTATATATGGTGTGATGTGGCTTCTGGCATTAGTAGTATAGATCAAATGCTATAAAATACTGTGGCTGTTAAAAGGCACAGATATCATTTCACGTCTAAGTATTAAAAGTAATCTCCAGGACATGGGGGATATGTTTACATATGTGCTGTATTATACTAGTCTGTTATATCTGTTTTTAGTCAGGCATGTTTTTCAAACTGTCCTTGAGTTAAGTTAGGTGTTAGTCCACAAATCCATGTTCATTCTTTAGATTAGAAATAGGTTGTAAAAGCATGTATAGTTGACACTGGTATTTCACAAAATCATTATATGTAACTTCAGCTGACTGTTTGTTATTTCTTTAATTTGCATGAATAAATATAGTGACATTTGCATTGGTCTGCTTTATGATGATAGCAAATTTGGTGTTGCCATGCGTCTATGTTAAACCCATAGTGCACAGAGGACCTCTGCTTTTATTTATTATTTTTTATGCACAATAACTTTGCTAGTTTGCTACCAACAACAACATGCAGAATGATTACTAAAAAATAAAAATAAACTTAAATAGGAAAAATAGGAAAAGCTGGAGGATAAGATTGTCTATGCATATGACAACTGTAAACATTTTCATCTGCCTGCAGTTCTATATCCAAACACCAGATGTCAGAGTTGTGTTGACAACTTGCAAGTTCCTTCTGGACTTGGAACTCATTGTGCTTAAGACAGGCAACATACAATTAATCTGTTTTGAGGCCCTCCTCTTAGACAAACACAGTAACATTGCTACGAAAAAGATGTACCATTTTTAATAATATATCAATAAATTGTGCTTTGGAGAAAAAAAGGTAGTACTACATATGCAGGTGTATAATACTTAGAGGTAACATTTATCTAAATGGAGTAGAATAATCAGCTCTGTTATTGCATCTCTCTTCCCATAGTAACAAGTTGGTGTTTCCACTGTACACATGCAGGAGCAATACAATATCAGATTGCTGGTATGAGGAAAGGTCAAGTCATGTACAGTGTAGACAGTATACAGGGGCTAAACAGACCCGCCAGTTTGTATCTAATATTATCCTGACCTTTCCTTCCCCTCTTTGACCTTAAGCTGCAGAATGGTGGCCAAGCCTGTTGCACATTCCCTGGGGGTTGGGGATGTTCAGCTATTCCCAGGCCATTGGCTGAAAGCCACATAACAGACAGCCACAGATAACTATTGGTAGTGAATATCACATGGTGTTACTGTGGTATAATGTATTTGTTTTTATTTTTTTATTTTATAACTGCTTATTATGTTTTAGAAGCCTATATGGTTTAGTTTGGTATAAAATGTGTATTTGGGCTGTGGTATGGTAACAGAATGCCATGCCATGGGTAATGTTTCAATTGACTCTTGAGGCAATACACTGATAAGACTGCCTTGTGAGGCCCCGTAAAGATTTGGAGAACAATTTAACTGAATAGCATTTTGGTTTAAACCAACGCAATCGCTATTCAAACGCAACCTTAATATGTTTTAAAGGCAATGTTTTATTTTTCTTTGTCTTCCCACAGCCACTATTTGCATGTCAAGTATCAATATTGAGAGAAGTGCAAAAAGCAATGAACAGGACACCTTTGGTATATAGTATAACGTTTACTCTTAAAGTAACGTGAGAAATAACAAAGAAATATTTGAACTGTGGCATTCATTGTTTGGATTATCCAGTAGTTTGGTGTCAGAAAGATAAAGGTTCACACATTTTTTAACCAACATGGAACTGAACCACAATCACATGAGGGCATACTGAAACTTCTGTCTGGAGATGGCTTTAGGCCTATGCTTTAGGCACATGCGCAATGGTCCATTGTTTATGCTGACAAACCAATGCACAGCCATCATATTCTACTGTCTGGAGTGAAGAGGATGGTCTGAGGGAGAAGTGTAAGAGTTTTTGAAAGTGAAGGGTCATGGTCTTTGGTCTTTGCACATTAAATGTCACAGTCAGGAAGACAGAGATTTGATCTGTACCTCTGCTCTCTATATGACCTGGGAACAGTCAGGGATACCTATCTTTTTTCATTTCAGCACTTACATCTGCTTGTAGTTTGTTCATAGGCCTAAAAAAAATAAACACAAAAAGTGAAGTTTTAAAATGATAAGAATCCTTAAAACGTTATAAATCTAGAAAGACTGGATTTAAACCTTGTTAAAACTGCAATGTTAATTCTGTTTGGCCCATGTGATTTATTTTTTAATGTGTTTAGTCATTACTACTAATTTGAATAAGTGATTGCAATATTACAATCAATGTCAGGAAAAACAACAATAAGTAGGCCTACATTTTGATCACAATATGTTATTTTCTTTGTTTTACCTCAGGTTTGTTAACATGCAGGCGTAGACCACAGCCGGCTGACGGCTAGCAAACGACCTTGACATTCGGGGCAGGGGCGGGGCAAGGAACTGTGGCTCGTGAGAGGCGTGGCGTACGCCCTGGTCAATCATAAATACAGACCGCGTAGGTTTGCTCGTCCCCACTCACACCCAGAGTCGCAAGAAAGACTGAGGAATCTCACAAACGGTAATTGATTACTTGATGGTTTCACATTAATTAGCAATGAGTACGGATTATAGAGAAGGTTGTTTTATTCAACTTCGACTGTGGGCCTATGTGAAGAGTTTGTGCCAGTTGTGAATCATTTATGCTATCACAGGTGTCCTCAATGTAGGCTATGCTTGCTTTTTATGCTTTGTGGAACACTGCATTGATCAGTTGATTTCAAAGCACTCGTTTACTACTTCTAAGATTCTATCAAAGCGATAGGCAGTGGTTATTATTTTCATTAGCTTTAGTTGGTTATTACTGCTAGAGTTTAATATGGGTTCAATTAAAATAGGCCTATGGCCTTGGCACACAGTACTGACCTTTTGGAACTTCTTGTCCATTTATCTCAAAATGCATATCTTTTACACAGGTTAAAAATATCAATATTCGGATGCAGATTTATTGTTAATCTCACAGAATGTATAAATAGTCTGTTCCGCCAATGTTGTAGCCATAAATGGTGGCGATCTCTCCTGGCAGGTAACGTGACTGTTTTCTCTCTTTACAGAGGACTAACCCAACCTAGGCAAAATGGTGAAAGTCGGTATCAACGGGTAAGAAATTAAACTTATGCATTGGATACATGGAAACGTCAAATCCACACAAATTTGGATAACGTGAGGAAATGCACAACAGTTTATAAACCGTGCCCCATTTCAGTGCCACGCCTCCCCCTTTTGTGCTCACTGTGTGCATACTGTGACTTGATGTACATTTTCAACACCCAAACACCAAGTATTCTGTCCTAGAATCGGATGACCCAATGAAACTTGTAATTATCATTGGCATGTTAAGTTATATTGTGGTTTTAGTACTGCAGCTATTGGTAAATTAACTTCATTCTTGCAACTACAGTGCTTGACAGCCTGGGTATAGGGCTCCTCCCCTTCACGTTCAAACATGTCTTGTGCTTTAGTATTATCAGTAACCCAGCCATGTAATTAATAACTTGGATATTGTGTTGACTGTGCTGTGCGTTTTGTCATGTGTAATATTGGTCAGTACATTAACACAAACCTACGGCCAGTCACCCACCTGTTTATTATTTTCAGTTGGGCTTTGAACCTTGGCCCCTAGGCAGATGGTGATAATGGGTAGTGACTCTGAGCAAGCTATGATATTTGACTAGCTGTCTCTTGCAAGTAGAAGAGGACCTTCAGGAATAACTTCCAAGATAAAATTCTATAGATAGATCTATATCCACTTTCTTTCTTGATTGACCCAGTTTCCCTATCCTTCCAGGTTTTGGGCCTGGTGTTAAATAGTAACTTGCCTGTTCAAACAATGAATTGTCGTCACCAGCAGGATTACCACATTAGGGGTTCGTTTAGACTCTAGCACCTTGTGCAAGAGTACGTGCTGATAACAGCCTCCCCCTGTTCCTTCTCTTGAACTCTGTCCTTTTGTATTGGGTTTCAAGTCACTTTGGCACTTAATGCCATACTTTACGAAGACATTGGATTAGACATTAATGTTTCAGAGGCTGTTAAAATGTCTTTATTGTTAAAATTAATTCGAACAGATTTTGTTAAATGTATCCTTAAAACCGAATGCGTTGCAAATGGTTTGAAAGACTGTAGCATACTACCATCTAGTGGCTATATTATGACACAACATTTCTCTCCACAGATTTGGACGCATTGGCCGTCTGGTGACTCGTGCTGGCTTCCAGTCCAAGAAGGTGGAGATTGTGGCAATCAATGATCCCTTCATTGACCTGGAATACATGGTGCGTCAGCAGAGGAACATATTGAAATTGATTCTTACCAGATGCTGATTAAGTCTAACTATGGCTTTATCAGATCCACTCTTGTTAACCCTCATGATGTCCTCTGGGTCAAAATGACCCAAATCACTAGCTCTTTGTGGCAGATAGAAGGCACTAAACGTAATTCTACAATTTACACATGCATATGATGTGCCCTGCTGGCACAACAAGGTGTGAGTTTGAAACCCAAGGGCAACAGGAGAGTTAAAAAAGGCACAAGATAAACCACATAAATAATTAATAAATACACAGCAATGCCAATTGAAAAACACACATCATACACAATCAGATGGCGCCGCCGTGTGGTCAAATACAAGATTTCTGAGTACATTACGAGGGTTAAAAGGCACAGCACTGACTGTAGAGAACCACACAATGAGATGGTGCTATCTTCTGTCAATAGATTGCACTTGAAACTCGAGGACAACAGGAGGGTTAATATTATGGGAAGACTAGTGGAATCTTCAGTCAATTCAGAGTTTCTATTAACTTTGGGTAATGCTTTACATGGAAACGCATTCTGGTACATTCACCCGCAGGTCTACATGTTCAAGTACGACTCTACCCATGGTCGCTACCCAGGGGAGGTCAAGGTTGAGGGTGACAAGCTGGTCATCGATGGCCACAAAATCACCGTGTTCCACGAGTGAGTTTTTTGTTGCTGTTCAGTGAATTCAGACATTTGAAGCCGTCTCTAATCCTGCCTTTCATCTCATTGGGTTTTCCCAGGAGGGACCCCACCAACATCAAATGGGGTGATGCTGGTGCGGAGTATGTGGTGGAGTCCACTGGTGTCTTCACCACGATTGAGAAGGCCTCTGTACGTATAACGTGTTTTTAAACTGTAGCTTGTGAATAACAATGAGGGCCCTGAAGACGAGAGTTTTAACATGTAGCGTTTTCCTAATTCTAGGCTCATCTGAAGGGTGGCGCCAAGAGGGTCATCATCTCTGCCCCTAGTGCTGATGCCCCCATGTTTGTCATGGGTGTCAACCACGAGAAGTATGACAAATCCCTCCAGGTTGTCAGGTGAGTTTGTAGAGGACCACTCAAAACCTGACTTGAGACACTATCATGCCAGTCCTGCTTGCAGCCTGTCAACAGTTTGCTGTTAGATCAACTAACGGGGTGTTCTGCTCTGTTTGCATAGCAATGCTTCCTGCACAACCAACTGCCTGGCTCCCCTGGCCAAGGTCATCAATGACAACTTCACCATCATTGAGGGCCTGATGGTAAGAATTAAAACGCTGGGAGAGGTTTTGCAGGGATGCTAAAAGCAGTGCCACCCGCCCTCAACCATCCTCTGATAATCTATCCATCTGTCTTTCAGAGCACAGTTCATGCCATCACTGCCACCCAGAAGACCGTAGATGGACCATCTGGGAAGCTGTGGAGGGATGGCCGTGGTGCAGCACAGAACATCATCCCTGCCTCCACTGGCGCTGCCAAGGCTGTGGGCAAAGTCATCCCTGAGCTCAATGGGTTGGTACCAAGCTACTATAGACAGTAGTTAAATGTTGCGCTTTCACATGTCATGTATGTTGGTGAAGCGGTGTTCTCTTGTGACGTGGCCTTTCTCTGTACCTCTGCAGCAAGCTGACTGGCATGGCCTTCCGTGTTCCTACCCCCAACGTGTCTGTGGTGGACCTGACTGTCCGACTGGAGAAGCCTGTTAGTTGACAACACTGGAACATTTTAATGAGCTGTTAAAGGGTTGTTTAAGGGGGTGAACATGACATTCTCTCTACCTATAGTAGACTGATCTTAAGCGTATGGCACCATGTAGTAACACACTTTGCTCTCTAGGCTAAATACGATGACATCAAGAAGGTTGTCAAGGCTGCTGCTGAGGGACCCATGAAGGGAATTCTGGGGTACACAGATCACCAGGTGGTGTCAACAGACTTCAATGGTGACACTCACTCCTCCATCTTTGATGCCGGCGCTGGCATCGCCCTCAATGATCACTTTGTCAAGCTGGTGTCATGGTACGTCTGGAAGCAGCTGCATTACGCAGCCAATCTATGTAATGTGGATGTGTCTCGGGTGTAAGCGTTCTTTCTCCTTCACAGGTATGACAACGAGTTTGGCTACAGCACTCGTGTCTGCGATCTGATGGTCCACATGGCTTCCAAGGAGTAAAGCAAGCAACTGCTCAGTTGTGACTCCATGTCGCCAGAGTACAATTTTGACAATCTAAAATTGTATTCTCCGTGACTCTGCCTGATTCTGTCATGGCTTAACCCCAATACACGCCTGAGGAACGTTCCCACAGAAAACATGCAAGCAAAAACAGATTGAAAGTTGACCAATTTATTTTTGTATTGTAAAGTCTCTGTTCTTGTGAGCTGAGATGACGGTGTGGGCCTTTTCCCCCCTCTACTTGTAGTACTGTTTGTGCTCTGTTCAGTGGTGGAATAAAGTCCTGTTTGTGAGATATACAGTCTGCTTTTATTCATCCTTTTAAATGTATAGAACCAAAATTGATTTCATTCCTGCATTAGACTTGCTAGCTGCCATTTCTAAGAAATGTGTACTTGCACTGCATCTGACAATTTCTGACATTAACTGCCAGAAGTATGTAGTTTAACAAAAGTATCTTTGTGGGCTGGTTATTCTCAGTCTTTATTGCAAGAGCTGGAGGACTCTTCCTTGTGTATTTGGAGGGGAAAATGTCTTAACCCTTGTAATGTACTCAGAAATCTGGTGTTCGGCCACACGGCGGCGCCATCTGATTGTGTATGATTTGTGTGTTTTTCAATTGGCATTGCTGAGTGTATTTATTTATGTATTTAGTTTTTTTTTTTTTTTTTTTTTTGTGCCTTATAACCCTGTTGTCCTCGGGTTATAAAATCACACCTTGTGTCAGCAGTGCACATCGTGTGAGCTGTAGAATTAGGTTTAGTGCCTTCTGCCACAAAGAGCTAGTGATTTGGGTCATTTTGACCCAGAGTACATTACGAGGGTTAACCCTTGTAATGTCATCTGAGATTAAGGACAACGGGAGGGTTAAAAGGCAGGGAAAAACTACATAAAGAATTAATATATAAATACATACAGCAATGCCATCTGAAAAATACACAGAAATGTAGTACTTGGCCACATGGCAGTGCCATCTGAGTACATGACGAGGGTAAACCCTCATGATGTCCTTCGGGTCAAAATTACCCAAATCATTAGCTCTTTGTGGCAGAAGTGCTAAACCTAATTCTACAGCTTACAGAATGTCTGTGCACTGCTGCCACAAGGTGCGTTTGAAACCAAAGGACAACAGTAGGGGAACATTTTTTTTAAATACACAGCAATGACAATAAAAAAAAACAACACATGCCCAACCATAGTCTGTCTTCTGATGTGGTGGCACTTTTGTTGCTGCTGTGGGTGGGCCTTGGGTGGGCCTTGGGGGGGGGGGGGGGGGGGTGTTT
>JAODUG010059586.1:2650-14598 GCA_027564795.1 Aphredoderus sayanus
CGCCGTGCTTGAACCGATGGGCATGAAAATTGATCCCAACCTTCTGTACACTGCCCTGAGCCTAACTGACAAGTATTGTATGACTATTACTCACCACCTTTGAACAGCGCCACCTAGTTTGAATTTTTTTTTAAAGGAATAGCTCAGGAACTATTGTTGACGTTACATCCACATTACATTACATCAACGTTGTCACTCGTCTCCACAAAAGAACGGTTAACTTAGGTAACATTATTGGTTAATAACAGTGGGTTAAATAATGACATTGGTAACATCATTGTATCTGACAGGACAGTTAACATTGTAAGCTGACTTAGCTCAGGCTTGCTTTCCGGCGGGCAGTTCTTCGTTCGGCAGTGTATCCAGTTGTTAAACTCGCGGTATAAAAGACTTTGAAAACAATTCTGCCCTACTCTGACTCGGATTGGCTGTCAGATTTTGGCATTAGGAGTGATGATGTAAATGCTATACAGTATATAGAAACAATTTCTTAAGTAAAATTAATAAATAAATGGGTTAGGGTTAAATAAATACAAATAACTATGTATCATTAGTGTGATATTAAAGATACTGTAAGCTACCTAACTTTAAGAATTAGTAGTTTGAACATGTACTGTAGATACACATCACTACAGCAACTGTCAACTATCAATTGCTGAATCAGTGAATGCGTCCATGGAATCAGGAGTGCAATTAAGATAACCCATTCCTTTCAAATTACTACAACACCAAAACAATTCCATACAACTCTGATAAAAAGTGAGATGCCAATTCCACTCTTAGTCCTAAGAGTTGCATCGTGTGAAGGTTCATAATATAACACTAAACAAATAAAACTACAGTATAAAACAGTATACAAATGACAAATGCAATGTAAAAATCCCGATAGTTAATGTGAATAGTGAAATACTATTTCAGATAATGCAATACATTTATGATTATAATCAGTTTGCAAAGTACACATGGTTACAATAACACAACATAATAATAAAAGTGTAACATTGCAATCAAGTGCATAAGTGTTTAACATTTTTATAGCTATCCTTCAGGAAAAAGCGTGTCCAATATTGACCATGGCTTTGACTTGTCACAGTGCATTTCTACAATGAGGAGTCTTTGATTTAATTTCACTAACTTCAAAGGAAGATTCTTATGTTTGAACACGGTGTCTGCCACTGTTTAGTGTGCTGTGAGCTGGTCCAGCTACTGATTTTAGATTGCTCATTGGCTCTGACCTCAAAAAAGGTGTAACTTCTTAGTTTAGTCCATTCTCAATAACAAACTCTATTATAAAATTGTAGAATTGGCTAAAACGAACATAGTTGTGGTCTAAAATAGTTGAGGCCTAAGGATTGAAGCTGATCACTCTTTACATATAACATTGTTATTTAAACATTGTGGCATGTAGAAATGCTAGGTAATGCAGCTTTTACCCACATATAATTAAACTACATATATAGATATATTGTTTTGACAATATATGATTTGGTAAAGACTCAAACAAAACAAATCTGAATAGCCCTGGTAAAGGAGTCGCAGTAAAATTGAAAACCCGATATTTGTCATTGTAAAATGTAAATGTGGTTGTGTAGTCTAGCAGAGCCAACCTTTACTTGCACAAAAACTTGGACACAGTGCTAACTGTGTCAAGACCTGCCTACGTGACAGGACAGGTATTCCGATTGACATGCATGACAATGTTCTAGTGCCCGCCTCGAGTCTCTACAATGTTCCTGTCAGAAGTTGCAGAAACAAATCAGAATTTTGACCTGGTTTCTAATGTATTAAAATAATACAACCAACTACATAATGTAACTCAATGACCAAGTCGGACGTTAAACTTACACTGAGGAATTCGTTGGGAAACTTAATGACACGACTGTGTTTGGAGGTCTTGTAAATCTGTTTAATAAGTAGGCTACGGTTACTGCTTAAAATAAATGGAACAACTGAAATGAGTAAATAAGGCAATGCCCTAGTGTTGCATCGGAATTACGGATACAGACTTGAATGAATGAATGAATGAATGTCAACTTCCTCACTTCCGGAAAGTGCTGATGTTCAGCTCAGAGTAGCATATGTGACGTACTGTAGTACTAACGGACGGAAGAGGCTGAGACTACTTCAAGAATAACAATAACAATACTAATATTACTAGTAATAATAATACATACTGAGTTTGCAAAGTGCACTGACGTTAATATAAAAACACCAGCAAAAACAAAACAGAAATTAAATTTGAAGGAAGGAGCAGACTGTTCAGTTGGTTCTAGCTGCTGGCACAAGAGATAGAGAGGGGGGAGAAAGAGAGAGGAGGAATGTGAAGAGGATGGAAGGAATGGCGAGATGGAGGGAATGGTGTACAGAGGACAGGAGGAGGAAAGGGAGGAGTCAAGGAAAGTGAGCATGCGTGTGTCCAGGAGAGGAAAGAAGGAATGAAAAGGAGAGGAAAGGAAGGAAAGAGGGAGGGTGGGGCAGATTCCTTGGCACGGGCGTGACCCAGCGTGTGTGTGTGTGGGAGACAGAGTCACTTGGAGGTAACACACATTCCAAATCTAACACATTGATGTGGGCAGGAGAGAGAGAGCGAGAGAGAGAGATAGGGTGGATGTAGGAGGGTAAGAAAAGAGAAAGAGAGAGTCAGTGAGAGCTGACTCACCAAGTCATGACTCAAACAGAAGAGCGATAGAAAGTACGAGTGAATGAAAGGAGGTACTGTTGAAGAAAAATACACCAACGGAGGGGAAGAAAGTGAGAGGAGAGAGATTACCCCACACCAGACAATAACATTTTGTCTTCTCACACCTTTGGATGTGTGTGTTGTTTAGAACGTCTCTTGCCATAGACTGTACACTGCCAGACAACATGCATCGTCCAGATGGCTTGTAAACCAAGAGACAGCTGCACCACCAAACAGCCCCACTTCATCTGTTTGTCCAATCTCATCGCCGTAGCAACAAGAAAGAACCACCACAGCACTCAGTTTAGTGAAGGTGACCTTTTAGACCAGGAGAAAACGTGCTGGTACAGGGCAACATTTACCACACACACTAATGGGCCCTTTTCATAGAAGTGTCGTAGTACTGTGGGGAAAACACAAAATGCAGGTGTAGCACACACCGTAAGCTCTAGGTCAGTTTCATTTAGGTTCGCTTCACCAGATTTGTCTATACTGGGACACTGGTAGGACACAATGGAACAGACACATAATTCGTTACATGAGCGTGTGTACCCTGAAAAGGCTCCCCCAGCCCCTGCAGGACACACACACTTGGTACCTACCTGGGTTTCGTCCTGCACCACGCTGTACTGCTCCTTCCATACAGCCATTTTGGTGGCCTCATCTTTCCTCAGAGCCCTCTCCTTCTTCAGCTCGGGACTCCAGAAGGTCTTGATGGAGTTCATGGATGAACTCAGCTTAGACTCTTTGGCTTCCAACTGGAAGGGAACCGCACACACATATGAAAAATGAGACACTGGGACACTGTTAAAACAAGACAATAACAAGAGCTGAGTCAACTGGATACATGTTGACTTACTGTATATAAATATCCAACATACAGCCAATGTTTCCTTGGCTGTATTTTGCATACATTTAAAAGTGCGTAAAACACAGTACTTTTACAAGCCACTAGGGGGCTGATTATTATCCTAAAATCTAATAACATTAAGTGTGTGTCAGTAAGTTAATCTCTCAAATGCTGTAACAGCTCATATAACTGATGCTGGTGATCCCGAAAATTATATTCTCAATTAACCCTCCCGGTGTCCTACGGGTCAAACTGACCCAACGCACTAAGGACATTGAGGATTAAAGAAGGGTATGTTTGAATAAATCGCACAGATGTTCTAGTCAGCCAGTTGTTCATTTAATTACAATTGATCTCATTTAAATGTTAAGCCATAATTCTATCAGAAATGTCTTGTGTGAAAATCACACACACCCCGTCCATCTTTTCTCAGCAGCCATTTGTTGCATCACAGTCATCGTGGACGCTACCATAAAAATGAACAGAAGAATGTATTTAACTGCCTGGCTCGCTGATGCGACAGACAGGGCACGGCGTTAGTGTGTGTGCTTGTGACATCTTTTTCTCACCTCTCTGCGTAGGAGTTCGTTCTCTCTCAACACCTCTCTAAGTTGTGTCTGCAGATCTGACATGGCCCCATCCCTCACCTTATAATGCAGACACACACAAAACCATTTCAATTGTTGAAAGAAACAACAACATTTAAGACTTCATAAATGGCCAAATACAACACCTCTCTAGATAAGCTGTCAGCACAATTGCTTACCTCTTTTAAGTCAACCACATTTGTACACAAGGTATCGAATATACAGTACATACAAACAAACAGTATACAGTAGTTCACATTAGATTTAACGTTTGCTACTGACGTTTGTATTCAGTGACATACAGTACAGTACAATGAATGCTACAATGAAAGCATATTGTACAGCACCATTCATTGCCTAGTTTAAAAACATTTTATTAAGGTCATATCAGCCTAATATTAAACACACTGTCTGGATCCTCTTGGTGGATGTGAAGAACCCGTCTTAGAATCACATTTCCAGACAGAAGAAAGTCCTGTCTACCTCTTTAGCAAGGTTAACGTTGTTGGCTTCACCTACACGTCTCTCTCCCTCACCTGTCTCATGGAGTGGGGCACCGTGGCCGCTTGGGAAGGCTGGCCCTGCATCTCCCCCCCGAACGCTATGGCGTCGCTGGGCATGCCCCCAGAGCCCAGCCCCCCTCCCCCCGTGTTAATATTGGGGCTGCTTCCCATGGCGCTCCCACGGACGCCGTAGGGGACTCTGGTCCCGGCCCGGCCCAGGGTCATGGTGCTCTTGGGCAGGGAGGGGTTCAACCCGCTGCCCAGGCTTCCGACGAGGCCGCAGGTCTCGTCCATGGTGTCGGTGAAGTACATGGGCCCGCTGGTGGCGTAGGCGGCGTTCAGGGACTGGATGTTCTCCATGGACAGGGTCTTGCCGGAGCCCGTCAGGCCGCCGGCCGAGCTGCTGCTGCTGTTGCGGCGGTGGCCGAGGCGCGGGGAGCGGGGGAGGCGCGGGGAGCGACCGGGGCTGCCGGAGGCCGAGCCGGTCCCGTTGGAGCCCGCCGCCTCCAGCTTGGCAACGGAGCGCGCGCTGCCGTACATCGGCGCCGCTGGCGGAGCGGAGAATTCACTCGGAGAACGCTCTGGAAGGAAAACACCACAGGACTAGCAGCTTCAGCCAGGCCAGCTGTGTTAGGCGATAGGCCTAGAGCAATGGATGAAATCCAAGGGAACTACTGAATAACTGGATGTGGGGATGTCCTCGCTGTGCTCACAGCCTGGCCGATGTCATGAGTGTAATCCATTGGGTGTGCAGCTGTTCGCTTTGGTAATCCACTCAATTGGTGGGGGGACTCTGGGAGGATGAGATTACCTGGAAAAGAGAGAAAAAGAGAGAGAAAAAGACAGATACATAAGAGCAGGGGAAATAAAGAAGAATTAAAGCAGGAAGAAGAGATACTATTGTGGGTAACAAACTTGTTCTGTTTACTGGCACACTTCTGTTACCAGTGTGATTAAAGAGAATGGGAAAAGTTTACCATAGTGGCTCCAGTACCAAGTTACCACACAGAGAATAAGGATTGTGGCAATACCACTATTAATCTATTATAGTGGTAAGTAGTAAATATTAGTGGACATTGACGTGTCACCATTGGATCACTACTGA
Source organism: Aphredoderus sayanus (assembly GCA_027564795.1). NCBI lineage: Eukaryota > Metazoa > Chordata > Actinopteri > Percopsiformes > Aphredoderidae > Aphredoderus > Aphredoderus sayanus. The sequence continues at coordinate 8,376 of JAODUG010059586.1, forward strand.
CAACACAAGATAGTTTAACCCTTCTGTAATTCTGTGTAATTCTCTATAGTGTCAGTGCTGTGTGTATGTATTTATTGATGTTTTTGTGTTGTTTTTTGGTGCTTTTTAACCCTCCTGTTGTCCTCGGGTTTCAAACACACACCTTGTTGTGCCAGCATTGTACATAATATGACTGTGTAAGCGATAGAATTAGGTTTAGTGCCTTCTATCTGCCACAAAGAGGTAGTGCGTTGGGTCAGTTTGACCCGGAGGACATCAGGAGGGTTAAAAAACATACATAAAGAGCATATTCCTTTCTGATCTAACTAGATCTTTCTATCCCCTCAAGCACCCTCTACACAGAGAGTTTATACTGCTCCTCTCAAGGCGGAGGTTTCACCACCCCAGGGTGCCACTAACACATCAGCGCTATTGGGTTTTGAAACTAAATGGGACTTGGCCTGTGAATGTTGCTTTTGTTTCTCTGGATGATGCCTCTTCTGACATGGTGTTGCTAACTCGCACTTGTGTTTATGTTTGTACAGTCAGTGTACACTGCAGTATATTGTATGCATTTATTGTATGGACCTATTATGGGCTTATTTTACTATTGACTGCTATTGAAAGCCAAATTGCCCCTAGGAGACATTTAAGCTTTACTCTGCTCTTCTCTGTTTCTCTCACTGGTTTTCTTGATGTAGGTCATCTCGATGTAGCCATACATTTCGTTCTTAACGCACGCGCTTATGGGGCACAATTGCAAGAGTGTGGGTTCACACACACACACACACACACATGCACGCACGCACACACAAACAGTAATGGGAAGAGAATCTGAATGATCTGATGTTTTTTACAAATCAGAGAAGACAGAGATAGATAAGGTTGCCTGTTATGAGAACTGTAACACAGCCAACATGTTAATTTGTCCTTTGCTGATCCCACAGGGGTTCTTGTCTCATGATCAGTAAACCATGAAACACACACAGAGGTCCTCCACACAATCACAGAACTACTGTGTGCTACAGTGTAGTACGGTTGATTTAACCCAGCTAATCCCAGCTGATTCTAGTCGCTACTGTGTCAATTACTGTTGTAGTGATATTGGTGCGAGTGTGGTAGTTGGTGGATAGCCTTGTTAAAAGAAAACCCAAGGGGTTCAGGAGCTGTAACAAATCAATGGTCGTGCAGGCAATGTGAGGCAGACTTTATAAGATTTAGGATTTCAGTCCAGACAGATCCCTACAGAGTACCGGTACTGTATATAATATATAATAGCTACAATATAAGTATTCTTGCCTGGCCCTGAGAATCGTTCTTTTCTTCACCCATATTTAGGGTCTCTGCCCCATTTCAGACAACTGTTTCTAGGAAATGCCTAGGTAGCTCACTGGCAGGTGAACTCATGTGGCCAAACACGCTCTCTGTTCCATCACAGTGCATGGATAGCAAATGGGCCAGTGGGTGAGATTAAACTCTAATTTGTAGCTCTGCCTACAAACGCTGGTGGACCAATCACTGTTATTTCATGTCAATTGGACCACTGGGAGATTGTGCTAAAGGGCAAAAAAAATAAAATAAATAAATAAATAAAACAAAAAAAATAAACATTATTTTTGTTGAAAGGTTTTAGGTTGCTGTTTAAAAAAAAACATACCGTATCTGTTTCTGGCAATCGTAATTCATATCAATATAGGTTAGAATCTACTGTCACCCAGATAGGTTTTCATTCTAGCAATTAATGGCTGATTCACACAGTATGTTAACAGGCTGAGTAAGTGATTTTAAGCTAATACACATGCTAGTCACATTCAGCGAATACCACCTCACAGTCCGCTCGCTGCCCGTTCAGCTTTAGATGAGTGAACATACAGTACGAGCTATTTGACAGTATACTCCGGTACCCCTACCGTACTCACACACACACACATGCACACACACAACCGAGAAAGATGACATATGCACTGAAACATTTAGGCTAGCCATTACAGCTAAGCAGCAAAGAACATATATATCCACGCTGCTTTTTCTGACTGTTTGTTTGTATCTTTTACAATATGAAACGAGTGGGGACAGGGTAAGGGATAAGATTAGTTTAAAAAATTGTCTGTAATAATTTATATTGCTACTAAGATTTAATTGCAGCATAGTCTTTATGTAAATGTACTACTGTGATATTTATAGGACAGAAGATTGAATTTCTATTTACTTTCTGTGACCCATCTCTGAACAAGCCTCAGTCATGATCTTTTCATGTCCTGCTAGCAGAGCTCTGGCCAGGTAAGTGATAGTGGAACCAAGTCAGTTACACACATGCACACACACACACACACACACACACACACACACCATATGCTCCATGTCCCCTCAGGCCATCAAACACCTGGGCACTGAAGAGCCCAGGACCTGGCCTCTAATGCACGTTCACACGTGCACGCACACACACAAACAGACTACAGAATGACAAAAAAAAAACATGCATGGTACACAATAGACAAAGGCTATGGAAACACACGCGCACGCACTCAATAACTGACGTCGTGCTCATGCACGTGCACACATTAGCTCAGTGGGCTTGAGTGATCCAGTCAGTAACACACACACAACACACACACACATGAGCCCGTGCGCGCACAAACACACACACACACACACACACACACACCTAATGCTCCATTTGAGGTCAACATAGGACAGAGGAGAGAAACAATACAGAGTCACTCTAACAAATGATCTGTTATTAATGTATATATGTCCTCATGGTGACAATATTATACTAGTTCTGCTACAGTAGCCTCTTGTTCTACTACAAAACATGTTTGTTTGGCTTATTATGCACTGCTCCCCGAGAGTCTCCAGTCAAATAAATACAATTTAAAAAAAATGTAATAGAACAATTTAAGTATCCAGCAGCAACATTAGTTTAAATTCTGTGCATAGCCTAGGCTTTTTATACTTACAGTACATAGGCCTATACATACAAACAAACTAATTTTCAATAAAACATCCATAAACAACTACTACCAACAATATACTTTTTCATTTAAGGTACAGTACACTGACGTGGCAGTCACACTTTCATTGGCACTACAAAAAATAATCACAGATACACAGATTACATTACCTTATGCTAACGCTAGTAACCTCACTAACTGTAACCTGTCATTTCACAGATAAGACCTGTAAACATAATAATGTTCAGACTCACTGGAGAACAAAGTAGTGATTTAAAGCCAGATAAGGTCAGCTCAGGTCTATTGAGAGCACAGGAAATTAAGCCTACATGTCGGATGGGAAAACAACCTCTATACAACAACACACATCGCACACACACAAGTGTCTTCTCACACACAGTAAACATACTGTACTTGCTCATACACACACACACACACACACACACACACACACATTTCACTTCACAGAAAGTCTGCTGTCTAACAGAAATAGCAATATATAATGATCCAATGAGACAATGGATCTGTTATACATTGTTATTTCTCTTAAACTACAGTAGTAATGACTTTCTTATGGAAGGGTTAGCTTGTTAATTCAATTCACATCTCTTTTTAAAACCTATAAGTGATTCACACTTACTGTAGCCCTGCATATAATTCTACATTCAGTTCAGCAGTCTTTATTTATAAAAACACACTTTGTGTTGTCTTTACTCACACAGTATTTGGATGTAATATATCTGTTTTATATATATATATATATATATGTTTATATCATGCATAAGACATTTTGATAGACATTTTTATCCAGAGCAAATTAAAAGAGTTGGAGTTGGCTTGTACCTAAAAGCTCAATCTGAAAGACCTGAAAGCTACCAACAGTAAGTGCAGTAGACATAAAGGCCTTTTCATTAACATTGACAGAGAATAAGTATTCCATCACTCAGTGTTAGGTCACAGGAACAGTTTTGCAGCCATCTTCACAGGGAAGATGTGTTCCTGATGATGCTGGTGTCATGACATTTACCAAGGTATGACCTCCCAGCTTTGCAGTGCCGTGATGTTAGAATTTCTCTATTTGCTATTATTGAACTTACTCAAATGTAATTACTAGTATGCATGTTCTGTTATTTATCAATTTCTTTTGTGCACTTTGATATATAATACTTTTCAGTTTAACATTAATTGGAGTATATTGTGCTTATATTTAAACCGTTAAAGCACAAGACAATATAGGTCTACAGGTGCCATATGAAAAAAGCACATTGACGTTATTATGAGTATATTATTTGTCTGACGCTGGTGTCTAGGTTGGCTACGGTAGATAATCATAGAGACCTAACTCTTCACGACTCCATGTTTCTGGATGAGGAGGGGCCAAGCAAAGACAGAGATGTGGGCGTAGTAGAGTGGGAAATGTCTAACTGTCTAAGACACGTAAAATGTGTCGCAGATGTATTCACATTACGATTCAGTCTGTCCACTCTTTTAACAACAACTTTGACACCATGTGCATTGCAATATCCATGCCGGCCAACTCTTACAGTATTTACCTCTTCAGAGAAGCTGACTGTGGGTGGGGGTGGCTTGCTACGTTGACAGCAGTTTCATGAAGTCTACAAAACTCGTATGTCCCCCATAGTTTGGTCCTATCACAGGCACCGAATGTACTATAGATGCACTGAAAATGGCCAACAGATCAGTGTGACCAATGACCTAGACTAGAGACAACTATACTAGCTAGAGACAACTGCTAGTGCTACTATTACAAGGCTATAAACCTATTGACAGGGTTCAGTCTTCATGCTCATCATCGTACCCTAAAATCCCATCTAACCCGATATGAAAATACACGTGATATCTGCATCAAACACACTAGCACAAATATAAACAGAATTCACCCGCTTTTCAAGCAGCACTGGGCTAGTTACCACACCAGACACAACCAATTAATAGAGCTGTATGCATTAGTATTACGCATTTGTTGTAACGCAGGGTTACGTGTGTATGGCGAGCAAGTTTTGATACTAAATATAATAGAAACACATGCATGCTCGGTGCTCATACTGCATGCAGAGACACTCGCACAGAGAGGACATGACTGACAACCAAGTTCTGTACTCACTGCGGATATGGAGGGTCTAGTTCAGTTCAACACTGGTCGCCTTGGTTGTGAAATAGGCAGTCTGAGAAAGGCCAGTCACATAACAATATATATTTAAGTCTAATAACGCCGTGAATACTCGACTACCAGACGACGACTAGTAGGCTGTATAGAAGTCAAATCCGCTTTTTATTTAATCCCTCTGCCTCAATCTCTTCTCATCTGTCTGCCTTTCCCCGTTTTCCGCTTTGCCAGCGCTACCAGTGGCTTTCCCAAAAGCCTGCCACACTGGCCGGGCGCTCCTGTGACGTAATGACGGAGACGCGCGCACCGACAATCACCCGAAATCTTAACCCCGCCTCTTCAGAAGCGCGTTCACGGTAATATCGTGATTTCCCTGAAGCAGCTGTGTTAGATTGTGATTTATGATTTAAGTTTAAAGTCTTGTTTTGTATTGATTATAATGGTATAATGGTATATATAAAGAATATCTGTCCTACACCACATTGGTATTTAGAGTGGTTTTAAGTTAGCAAGCTCCAAAAGAACAACACATTATTTTTCCAGACTACATGTAATAAACACCCTTTACTATTTATTCCATGATCCCAAGTTATGATAAAAGTATGTCAGACGTTACATTAGCCTGCATTATAATAAAAATAGTGTGATAAAACTCAATATAAAATAGATTCAAATATTTTTTACTGGCATGAATATTTCACAGACACACAATCAATGCACACACACAGAGAGACACACACACACACACACACACACACACACACACACATTCAATCTATATCATATTGTGCATACAGTACGTGTGGAATGACATAGTGTTTCAGTGGTCAGTTTCTGTCCTATACTCTAAATGTAATAATTAATTGTGGTTTAGCTTTACAACCCCCCACGACACACATGCGCGCACACACACTGATGGCCTCTGGGGCGCCATTCAGTCAGACAGCTGAGGTATTAATAGTTTGCAGGCAAACGTTCGCCATGGACAAAATCACAGAGTACTGTAGATTGCTTCAGATTTATTTATTTATTTATTTTATTGTATTTATTTATTTTTGCTAACTTGTAAGTAATGCAATTTTACTAAACTCTTGACTAAACAACAACAATACATATAAATGTACCTTTATTAAGAATTGAGCTATACAATACTGAACCTAAA
>JAODUG010059627.1:0-14593 GCA_027564795.1 Aphredoderus sayanus
TTTTTTTTTATTTTTTATATATATATATATATATATATATATATATATATATATATATATATATATACGTCACAATCTACTGAGTACAAAACAGTCTAAGGTGTCTACAATTCAAATCCACAATAATTAAATATTATTGCATGTACACAATCTTCAAAGAGGCAGCATTTAACGAATAATTTCTCACCTCTCAACATTTCCTGAGAGACCAGTTATGTTCTATAAATTTCTGAGAAACATATTCTAACGGACAAAATGTTATCAGGGAAACATGTTATTCATACATAGATCAGATTCTCAGAGATGTTTGTACTATATGAAATAAATAAAAATTTTACCATGGTTCATCTAAAACATGCAAATATATATAGGGTCTTCTGTTAATTAGTAGATTGGTATTGTCTGTTCATTTTGTTGAGTGACCTTGATGAAGATTTAAGATCCATCTGAAGACAAATGACACCTCACTTGGGGTATTTGACAAACTGACACTAATTCCTACAGTGTCCAGCTCAGCTTATCAAATACACTAAGTGAGGGGCCCCTTCTCTCTAAAAGATGAATCTGTTGAATAAATAAACAAATGGGAACATTTCAGACACAGTACTCACAATATATAGGACTTCCACAGTTTTCATTCCACATTATTGTAAAATCAATTAATGTTACGAGACAGATGGCATATTGTTACCTGGGTAATGATATTCTCTGGAGATCAAATTGACGTTTGCCTGTGCAATGCTGTGCCTGCTCCCTCTTTCTCTCTGTGCACCACCGGGTCATGGTGGTGATACTGTGTATCTGACAAAATGTTTGACAACTGAGCTCCTACATGACAAAGAGGAAGTCAAAATAAGGAAGATAAGTGCAAAGCTATCACGCAGGAAATGTGTGGAAATGAAGTGTCAACATGTCATGGTTGTGAAATGCTGTGTTGTGTGATAATGGTTTGCTGAGAGAAGTCCTTTGACAGTCTGTTTTGTCATTTGTATTAATGTTAACTGTATTTATTCCAACTTTCTCCTCATAGGAAGTTTAGGAGCCATCAATTTAGGAACCACCTACCAATAACTTCCTGGATAGGTGACATAAGACAAGAAATTATAGTTAGTGCTACTGGGAAGTAATTTAGGTTAATACAATGTAATCCCTGCAGGACTGTTGTAACTGTTATTGTCATTATGATCATACTGTACAGTTGATGTTAGTAACTTGTTCAGTTTTCTTTTCTGTTTAAGGACAAGCTGTCAATCACTTGATCTGTACTGCTGACTTTACACCAACAGCTGTCAGTATTCGTTATACAGCAGTTAAATGACTGTGGAGTGATAATAGAAGTGGCCAGGGATCCTTGCAATAGCAATAGCTCCAGGAGGCAGTATTATATAGCGTAGAAAGACCAGATATCACATATACAGTATAGAGTTCCCTTCCAAATACCACATATGTTGTTTTGTGTTGAGGCATTGCATTTAAACCCAACTATAATTTATATGCATACAGTATGAGTTCAGTAGAAAATCTAATATGGGAACGACCAAACCAAGGATATTTTTCTACTTCCCTTTTTACATTATGAAGACCATGCTTGCAGGGTTTATTGCACTTTACAGTAAAGACTACATATACTCCGCAGTTAACTATAGCGTTTCAAGATTTTACTGTAGGATAATATAATAAAAAAATAACCCCAAGTATGATTGTGAATGGCTTTGGGATAAAAATATATTTGTAACATCAAATATAAGTGACGACTAGTTACCATGTTCAAATTGATAAGCCTTTTGGGGTGATGATGACAGTTGAGAGTGGAAAGCAGGCAGTTATTCATGCGCAAGTTACATTTCAACATCTACAGTATTTCAAGTCACTACCACAAATATAGGGGAAGTTTAAGAAGAAAAAAAAAATCTCACGTTAAGATGAAAAAGGGTACGTTCATCTAACCATGCTTCAATATGCCTATGCCCATGGGTACACATATACACCACTGAACCAAACATAACCTAAAATTCCATCATTAAAAAATCCTCAAGACAACCAAAAATATACAATGTTAATATCTGCATTCAAAATGAGCACTGACATCTCTTAAAACACACAGAGGTCACAATGGCTCTCCATGGAGGCTGTAAGTGTTTCATCTAAAGCTTAGTCCTGCTGTAAATCCTATTTTTTCAAGTAATATATTTTTTCAAGTTAATAATTTGTGTAGATGCCTTGAATCCTCGATAATGCTCTAACTACACTACTATAAGTCAATGATTGTGCTACATACACTTTATACAATAAATAAATGTTATCTTCACAGCTGAGTTCTAAAGGAAGCCCCCCCACACAGATACATACCTACGCTTTATTATTTATTGTTTTTATGTAGCATTATTTTCATGTATTTCAATAACTGTATTCATAATGATTTATATTATTCAAATATTAACTGTTTTGTTTAGAAAACTAAGGGTGAAATGCCACCTAGTGGATATATTTTGTGCTACAACAACTTGAAAACGTCCTTGTTGGCAATGACAGTATACTGATGATCAGATACAGTATACAGATTAACATGTTTGTCTTAGCAATGTACTGTATGCTGTAGCACAAATCGTCAGGTGTGTTTGACCCAATTTCATTAAGATGTTTGTGGTTTGTACAGTTAGGATCCCAACTTGGTGACAAGCACTTTAATACTAGAATATAGTCTGTATAATCAACATAAAAATATGAGAAATAGGCTACAGTAGTCAGCTACTGTAGCAGTTCAAGTCAAACATTACTTTGCTTAGTGCAGATTTTGAGAGTCTGAGACTGTGGACCTCCCCTCAGACAAAGCTCTGGTCTGTGGTTTGTACAGGCATTATTCGTAGTTTTAGAGGTTGAATACAGTAGACATTTTTAATCAATTAAAGTTACCAAAATCAAATGTGGTAGTAGAATACTTGAGATATTGAATAGACATCTATAGGAAGACAATGTACATCATTAAGTATGTTTTATATTTATTTCATCAGCAAGAAATGCTAATTAACGGCAATCAAAAATTGTCCATAAAATCCTAAACTAAACATCATGAAAACAAAGCATGATGTCTTATCGTAGGCTACTTTGCTGTGTCAAGTCAGATACAGTATTTTATTCAGGATAGTTCACAAAATAAAAAATGAAAAAACAAGTGGGTCTCAAATGTCACATTTATGTAATTCAATAAAATATTTGAAAATGATCCCATTCCTAAAGAAATATATAGCTTGCAGTTAAATCACAATTTCAGCATGTGAGAATGTAAAGGTTTACAAGTATAAAAAAAGGAATACTAGCGATTAACCAATTTTGAGCAACACCTGTGAAATGGTTGATTTAGTTTAGGATATACTGTACATACAGTACCTAATTCATAATGGCAGTTCACAACTAAAAATACTAAAATATAATGAAATGAAATCAAGCAAGAAAAGAAAAAAAGGTCCACACAAGCAATCCAGAGTCATATTGCATGTATTTGTTGATAAAAATGCTTTTTGGTTGATATTGCATTACAGAAAAAAACATATTCATTATTGTCCAGGAGTCATGGTTGGAGATACACAGCAGATACCTACATGTGTGTTTTGAAAAAAGATCTTGCAGTCACTTTTATCTTAATATTTTGTATCAAATCATGTTACATACATGTGACATAAATATGGAATGAAATTATAAATGCTTATTTCATGAATCATGAAATATTATAACACATGCCTTTAAAATATGCTACATAAACAAGTTGTGGCAATCACTCAAATACTGCAGGTCCCTTTTCTACCAGTGGCTCACAACATGTTGAACAACCAATTTTCCACTTGTAATTGTATCTCTGGTAGCCTTTGCACACATGTGATCCATTTTGGCATAAAGAAACTAGCTTGAAAATACAGTAAGGCAAGTTTGCAGTGTTGGCGTTAAAGGCCTCGGTGCGAGGGATTTGACACTGCTAAATGGATCCATCACATACATTCAAACTCATCTATGCGCTGTTTGGTGTTGCCTGACCGAATCTGTCGGAGGGTCTTGTACTTGTCGCGTCCTGCTCGCACATTCTCCGCATGGATCATGTCATTCGCAGTTTTCTTGGTCTCGTCACGAGCGTTGGCCAGCTCTGAGCTTAAAGCCTGCAGGTACAGTGAACAGAGGAGTTAGTATACATCCAATGCCATAACTTTAACCCTCCTCTTTGTGCCAGATAGAGGCGCCAATCCTAATTCTACAGCTTACACAGATATATGATGTGCACTGCTGGCACAAGGTAGTGCGTTTGAAACTTAAGAACAGGAGGGTTAAAAGGCACAAAAGAAGAAAAGAAATACATACAGCACTGACACTAACGAGAACTACACAATCAGATGCAATCAAATGGCACCATCTGCTGGTAGTGCACTAAAAAAAATATTATACATAGGCCTAATATTATAGACAGCATTGTGTTTTTAACCCTTGTGATGTCCTTAATAATATCGTATTTGGCCACCCGGCAGCACCATCTGATTGTGTATGATTTTGTGTGTTTTTTAAATTGGCATTGCTGTGTGTATTTATTTCTTTATTCATTAGTTCTTTATGTATTTGTTTGTTTTTTGTGCCTTTTAACTCTCCTGTTGTCCTCTGGTTTCATACTCACACCTTGGTAAAAAATGTTTTTCACTGAATAATTTTAACCATACAACAGGTTAGAATATTTGTACATAAAAGATAATATACATAAAGAATTTTTTTTATCCATAGGCAAACGTGCTAATCCAATGATGCAGAAAGGCACTGTAGTATTAAGCTGTCTCTCATCCACACAAAGGCATTTAAGGACAGTATATCACTATGCGTGTTATATCTGTCTTATCTGTCCGTGGATTAAGACTCACCATTAAATGTTTCTGGACACGCTCGTTCTTCTCTGCCTCGGTCATGCGCTCCTCCTCGCTGCGGTCCATGTAGGTGCCCGCCACCGTGAACTCGGCACTGGCCTCGGCGCTGCTCTCATCATTTTCATCATGCTCGTCCTCTGCGTTCACTGGCTCCTGGGCGTGAGCTGCCATCACCTTGTTCTTCAGCTGGTCTTTGGTCTTCTCCAGGTCATCTTGCACCATGGCAGCCTGTGGGAACACACCATGTTACTGTAAGTCACAGGCTGCTTTTGTATATGAAAAGGCCATACATATGAATGGTAGCAAGCTCCTGCCACTAGGTGGCAGTAGTCAGTAAAAATTAACCCCAAGTGTCTATGATTTTTGGTTTGTTTGGCTGGAATGCTTTTTAACTGCCCAGCTGCTACACACACACACACTAACACATTTGATTTAATTGTATGATTTATATTAACATTTAAATACTGTTTACTTAAGGTTACACTCTACATGCACACCCACCATCAATACAGCATAAGGCAAGTAGACATACTATATTAGTGCATTAATAACATGTCTTGGTGTCTACAGCCACTTAACTCTTGAGACCTTTAGAAAACCAGAAATACCTGTGACTCCACTGAGGGCTGCTCTGTAAAGCAACTTAGGGACAAGGGACGTTTACCCCCCCCAAGTGAAGTTATTCGGTTAGCCGAAAATCAAGGATAGAAATGGCATTTTTGTAATTTTCTGCTACATTTCCATCCAATCATTCACCGCACACGCACACATACGAGCATACACACACACACGCACAACTACTCCACTGAAAAACCAGGCAAGTACTGTTATTTGAAGAAAAGCCTTTTGTTGTTCAGATATTAAAAAATGAAATGCACTTATATTTACAATTAATATTGGTTTCATTGACTGTTAGTGAAACAAATACTATAAATCGAGAAAGAAAGGAACCTTCCTCTATTTGGGTTCAGAATTTACCTTGTGGTTCAAACAGGAGGGGGTAGGAGGTGCGTAAGCCCTACCATTACCAAATCTTCACACTCTTTCTCCTACTCACCATTCTCTACATTTCCCACTACAACCCTATTCCTTAAAATTAAGTGTAACTCTATTATAGGTTATAGTATGATAAACCAAGGAATAGGCCAGCTCAAACCTTCTGTTGCCACTCTGTGGCCTCCTCCTCCTTCTTCTTCTTGGCATCCTCCAGTAGAGAAATCTTGGAGGTCAGATCTGCCAACTCTGTGGCCTGTGGGAAAGATGCTCTCTTTTGATTTTCTTCACAACAGACATGGATGTTTTGTAAACGTACAGTGTTCACAATTACTTACTGTACATTTTTGTCTAGTTCTTTAATAAAAATAAAAACGTAGTAGTTATTTAGGGGGTACCCTATTGTAAAATGCATTATTCCCTTGCTGTTTTCATCTGAAGGAATCTGAAAGGGCTCCACTTCATTTTAGGAATTCAGCAAAAAATAAAAAATGTAATACAATCATGTCAAATTATTTCTGGATTGTAACCAATCATCTCTGACGTATCCTCCCTTGAAGCAAGAATGGAAATAAGATGGGCCTTTAATGTACCAGGTGTTCTTGGTTCTTCATCTGGTTCTCAGACTGTTGCAGCAGAGCCATCTTGGATTCCTCAGCACTCTTGAGGTCATTCTCTAGACGTTCTGCTTCCTCTTGAGCACGCTTCCTCTCCTGTTCCAGCTCCAGGGCCCGGTGCGTTTGCTCCTCCAACTCTACACATTGACAGATAGACACAGCAGTCATTCAGAGATTCTACAGTGTGCCTGCTTTCTTATCAAAAGGTGGCAGTAGTGAAATGCATGTAAACATTTGGCCAGATCAAAACATATTGCAAAGCCTAGCTAGGCTCCTATCGTTGAGCATGTCTATTCAATTTCATAACTGTGGTACATAACAGGTCAAGCGATATAAATGTGTGCACGCATATCACCACAGTGAGGTCAGTTTTGAATGAGTGGTGAGTCTGTACATAGTATTACTGGTCCGTACAGTTATGAACAGTATGGCTACAATGCAAGTATTTATGATTTGTTTACAGTCATTTGTCAGATCACACCCACTTGCATGTTAATTGGTCCTATAAGCTACAGTATACCCATTGGCTGAGGACTTTTGCCAGTGTTTTTACGGTGACAATCAGAGTGATAGGAAAAAAAAAAAGGATGAGCAACGAAAGAAAATCAGAGAGCGAGAGAACAGTCAAGTTTGCGATTGTGCAAGACAACCTTGAGTGCGTGCACACTCATCCTGAAAGAGCAAACAACTTATTTGGGCATGAGTAGTCTATGTCAGAGCGCAAGTAATTGCTTTGAGAGACAGAAGCAAATCCATGTGAGCAGGGTACATTTCAGTGCATACATGTACATGTATGTTTGCACGAGTGCAAAGAAAGTCTGTTGGAGAAACAAAAGAAATGTGCTTTCACAACATAATTCTCCTTACGAATTATGGCAGAAAGATAATGCCAAAACCCACCTTGTTGGGCCTTTCTTGTCTGCTCTTCAATCTGTTTTAACCGTTCCATTAGATCTTCCTTTTCCTTCTCGATTTTCTCCTTCTCTTTTTCAGCAACTTCCCTTTTTCGCTTCTCGTTCTCCAGCAAAGCCCTGTTGGAAACACATTTTTATCAACTAATGACAGTAGGTAAAACATTCTCAATTTTCCTTTGTCAACTATACTGGATTTCAACACAAGGATTGCCGTTACTGTAGATCGCAATCATGTGACAAAGTTCTCATGTCTGTGACACAGCGACACACACCTTTCCATCTTCTTGTGGTTTTTCTCCTCGCGGGCCTGGGCCTTCATCTGCTGAACCTCAATGGTGTCCGGTTTGCGGCGGCGCATGTACAGCTCATGGTTTCCCATGCATAGTGCCAGAATACGTTTATTGATGCGCAGTCTTGGAGCATAGAATACAAAGTCCTTAAAACAGCAACAGTGAAGGTTCATCAGAAGGATTGCATATATATATAATAATACTACAACATTAAAATGCATTTACAGCATGTGTATTGCTAGAGTTAACATACTGGTGCTTTCTTGTCAATGGGTTTAATGACAAACTTCTTGTCATTGAAGGAGATGTTTCTGATTTCACTCCAAGGAAATCCTATTTTTGGGGTCATTCTGTTCAGAACAATAGAAACAGTGTAATTTAGATGATGATAAGTTAGTAGACATAACCGTCGTCGCCAACTTTTCAGCTACATCCATGCAAAGATAGGTTTATAGATTGGAAATGTGTGCAGTCACTAACTTGTCATTCTGCTCATAGATGTTGAGTCCCAAGGCGTCAACACCCAGCCAAAGATCTGATCCTTTCTTATTTTTGATGCTGAAGTAGTTGACACCATACATCTCTAGGTCTTGAGAAATCTTTAAATACTCCATCATGGATTCCTCCCTGTATGTGAAGAACAATTTATGGCTTACCTCACACCACAGGAAGACTTTATCTGTTATTGTAAATACATTAAATTAGAGGAATAGATAAAGTAATGTACCACTGACCACCAGCTATATAACCTATAAAATACATTTGTGAATATCCGATTCATTGATTAATAACCTAGACTACGATCTTCTCTGAAAAAAAAAAAATTTGGTTCTGTGATAAAAATAAATAAATATAAATATGCAACATTCTTGGTGATTGATTAAATATTTTTCACTATTACCCACCCATAACCACAACAAGCTGTGAACAACTTCATTTGGGAAGGTCATAATTTAAAGAATGTTTCCATGGTGGAGACTATACAGTACAAGCGCAGACCACAGAATCTGTTCAGTTGTAGAAAAGGCAAATCCTGTGCTACACATGCCAACCATGATCATTTATGTGTGTGTGCATGTGTACCTCAGCATGCCTTTGTGTTCCTCGTGCCACACCTGAATCCTCTCTTCCCACTGCTCCTTGCTCAGCTTGTGCTGGTCCAACACTCTAACACAATGCATCATGAGCCACGTTATTCAGTAGCAAGCTCTAAACATCCAATAAACACTTTACACTTAAAAAAAAAATACTTAGAATGTAATTCTGTCAACGTCAGTCAAATCTAGACTTGCCTCTGCGGAAGCAGATTTTCACTTGACAGGTATCCCGGTGAATGGACGTCCTTGTTGTAGTCCGCATACTTGGCCTGCACTGCGTAGGAGGCCAGCAGCACAGCTGTCTCCGGGGGGCAGTAGATGTCGTCGTTTAGGATCCCCTCCTTCACCTGCAGGAAGAACAGCCGCTGCGTGGCCTCCTGGATCAGCTCCTCGGACACGTCCTCGGGGAAGAACTTGGCACGGAACTTGAAGAGGAGAGGGCTTTCCTTCCTCACGTCCTGGGCCGTTACCTTGAGTGAAGGCCGGAGCAAGAATTTCCCTCAGATTTCAGTTGGTACAGAAACTGGCAGTCGGCAACATTTCACATTTTTGGGCCCTTTCTGTAAAGGCAAAATATCAAAAGGACCCACCTTTTTATTGAGTTTAAGCCATGTAGAGAAACCCTTTGTGTCTTGGTATTGGAGTCCAAAGTACCACACCTCACGCAGCCCAATTGTCTTGACAACCTTTAAATAACACATGGAAAGAAATATAACCTCAGTGTGACTTTCCACTTTTACAGAACCAAGGTGCACATTATTGACATACTGTCTAACCTAATAAAAGAATGCCGTTACATATCAGCATACCAAGCACTTCAAAGCTAATTGCTACGAGCCAAACAACATCATATTGTAGCAAGAGGACAAGTTCCATCACAGAACAGTGAAGTGTTGATAGCTGGCTCGCCAATGTTATTCCACATACCTGATCAAAGAGTTGCTTTCCTGTTGTATTGGGCTGAATGGCAAACTCCAGCTCTGCATCCATTGTGGTCACCCTCACACTGATCTGTAGAAGAGAATCAGGCAGAAAGTGTGCAAGTTAGGTAACCAACATAAATGAAAACATTAGAAATGAATGTTGTGTATCACAATTATTGTAGATCATTAATATCATACCCACAGGCTCTTATACTCGTAGACAAATAGTATTGACTCTTATGTTCACACTGTGTAAATATTTATTAGTGTTGTCAAAAGGCATAATATTATTAAATAAAATATTTTTTTTTTAAACCTGCAATATAAGGCATTCCATTAAGTGCATGGGTACGGCTCACTACTATATATGGACACAGTTGTGAGTTGGCACAAGACCTAATAAAGAAAGTATTGCGCGTGTCACATTGCAGGCCTTTAACCAGGAGAGTTTTAACTGAATAACAACAACAATAAGTGAAAAGGCTCAGATTTATGGAATGACCCAGATGTACGCTCCATCTCATCCGTACATATGCAAGAAATGACAGCGTTACTGTGTGCCTCTGTTGAACTTATCTACAGGAAGTAGGCACTTCCTCTGGTGGCTAAGACCTGTGCTGCTAACCATTGAGCTCTCTTGAGAGTAGGCAACATCCTGTCATGTAGGCCTACAGTTTCAGGCAACCTGTAGTTCTCGCTCAGCTTGCTCCAGTAGATGTGAACATTTATAAAAGGAACAAAGTATGTCTGTAGCACATTTATTTGCATGTACTGACATTTGGCCTGTAGTTTTTATTTCCTCAAAGCCACATAGGATAACGTCTTATGGCATAACATTAATGTTTAGTGTTGGAAATTCACCCATGCTCCAGTGAACTTAAAACATTATGCAAGTCTCCTTGGTCCTTAGTACTGTGGTTGCAAATATACTGGTGCCCAAAGAGTGATGCAATGTGTCAGGAGGAGTGTGAGAGTTGGTACGGTAGACAGCAGCACTGCTTTCTACCTCTGTGCGGACATGGAAAAGGCTAGCATACGCATAAAGTGATTTCTGCCTCTATAGTGAAAAAAACAAAACAATTTAGAAAACAAACAAAAGCTGATTGTCTCAGTTTTTCATCTCACTAGATCTCTTGCCAGCTTCAGTAAGGCCATATTGTAAGCTCTGCAAGTTCTGTCATTCTCTCAATAGTCATATTTTTGGCACTTCCTGTACACCTCAAAAGGTTTACCAGGAAATGGAGTAAAGAAAAATCTGTCGGTGTAGGCTACCGTACGTATATGTACTCTACTCTGCAGGCTGGCTGTTGTATTCATGTTTTGTTTAATTCCTTATGCCCCTCCCTCATCACCCAGAGATTAATTTAATTAAACACTACTAAAACAAATAAACTCCATAGACACACACTCATGTTCTCGGTCCACTGAGATGACAAAACATCAGCATGCCTGTCTGTTGGGAAATAACTGTGCAGGCTGAGGCCCACGCCTGCCCTGTCCCACAATGGCATGCATTATTTCCCAGTTCAGAGGCTGATTAGAGCTGCGTTCTTTCCCATCTGTGTCAGCAGGAGCCCCATGCGTTACTGCACAAGGATACTAAGACACTGAACTCAGAGCCTTGCTACTTCCTGTTATCACGAACACCACACCACACTGTGCAAAGTCAAGTTTGAGGTTGGCGTGAGACCAATTGCCCATCATGGGGGTGTAACGAAGAGAATTAAAAGGTTGCTGTACCACGCTGAAAGATAACTTTCAACTTTTCTTTTCCAATTTAATTTCATACACAAAATAACCTAAGACCGTACTGTACAAAAACGGGCCATACAAGACTATATGTAACTGAACTTTGACACCTGTTTTTGCGATTTATTTTTGTTTAGTTTATCAAACCATTATTTTATTTGCTTTATTGAGAGATGGTGTCTGGCCACCTTAATAATACCTATTGCTAACATGAGTGACATGGCTATATTTTGCATTCATAGAAAATTACAATCAGACATTTTCAGGCTGGAAAGGGTGTGTCTCACATGAGACCAGAAACACTTAACACACTATTATTAGCACTACAAAAAAAATAAACTCCCAGCACCATGGCTTCACCAATGTGTTATCTGAGTATGTCCATTGCTTGTTCACATAGAAGAATATAACAATGACCAATACTTTTTTTCCTTAATTTCATTTTTATATACTACTTAAAGGCGCTATTCATAGATGTGCATGTAAAATTAATTAAATCCTATAATTGTTGCATTATTACTAATTTCTTTGGCAAATAAGGTTGGGGGAGATTTTATGACTGATCTTAACCAATCATAAGGTGCTGATGAAGATCCTGCTGGCTATGCATGTATGTCAATAGAATGAGCATGACATGCGGGCCTACTACCAGTCTGATTCCCAGCCCATCACGCGTTACATGAGATGTGTGTCCATCAGTTTCCATGTCTGATGTTGTATCAATATATTTGATTAAATTAGCTCTGGCAAATCTAGACCAATAAACACGTCTATGGGTGCACACCTTTTCCTTCATTTACGTAGTGGTGCACATTGAATTATTGCAATCTGAAATCAAACAGGTTGAAATGTAATTAATAACCAAACTCTGGTGTTCCCTATATCATGTTTTATACTGTAGGTGTAGAAGGCTGATAATCACAGAAAGGGAATATGTGAGGTTGGTGGTTTATCAGGCTTCTCCTTATTCAGTATACATGATAAAAAGGGAAGTTTTACAATGCAGAATACAGTCAGAGTAGTACATAAATACTGTACTTGTAATGATAATGTTGACATTTGTGCCTTCCTGGAACCAACATGTACAATATTATATATCAAATATCAGTGAGCTGCCTGGCATACACGCTAACAAAGTCAGGCAACTCAATGGTGAGAATCAAATGTCACTGAGGAGACGAGCAGTATATATCTTATGGCTGCAGGGAGAGAATGCAGCGTGGAATTCAGACTTGTTTCGTATTAATGTGACCAATTTGACACTTCTAGTAAGGTTTAGCTCTCTTAAGGTTAGATATGAAACTGCTGGTCTATATGATTATGATTAGATATACATTTAGGTTAGATTTCTGGGAACAACCAAATCAAAAAATGTCATTTAATGACTATAAATATTTGATCCTATACAAAAGAAACCCCTTTAGAAAGATACATTTGTTTTAATAAATTGTATACACTAAAAGATTGTTAAACAAAAAAAAAAACTTACTTACTTTGGTTTTTCACACCAATTTGTAGAACTTCCAAAATGGAAAACATTTGTGTATGAATGTAAAGAGAATCTCTGCTGTTTCTCTCCAGCACTAGCTTACAAACTCTTAATCTCCTGAGCTATGTGCACTACAGAGTTAATCCCCTGCATGCATACCACTGTGATTTACAGTTGACCATTACTACTTTGTTGGAAGTTTTATGTTTACAACACCTAAATTATATTCCTCATGCCATCCACATAACAGGCTACTATGTTTATGTCATATACATTTGTACAGTAGACTATCTTAATATACTGTACCATTTAGGTTAGTAACTGGAACACACTAATACAAATATTTTACTACATGGAATAATTAAAAAGGCATTATAAAAACCAAACAATAAAGGGAAAATATTTATTTGCATGACAATTTAATGCTTTTTTTTGTTATGCATCTGAAAGACCACTGGGGCCTAAACAGAAGCTTGCTTACAGCAACACTGCTGGGAGTGAGTTTCCCTCCCTGGGTTGTGCAGGGAGGGAAACAGCTCAAATGTGATGTTGAAACTCCATATAAGGCTGTAGGCTAGGAAACTACCAGAAAGGAACTGATGTAATTGCAGAAACCTTGAGTCACAACATGACTTCCTTGGGAATCTGAAACAATGCCAAAAAAAATCCAGCCAAGCATAGTTTTGAATTCTACACGTTTTTGTAAATGTCAACACAGTTTAGTACTAAAATATAATTTTTATTTTGTTTTCAGTATTATATACTTAAGTGTTAACATTAGTGAAGAACATGGACATGAGCAGTATAAATAATATTTAGATGTAGTATTGCTAAATGGGGACATGAAATTTGAACAAATAATCTTATCTAAATCTGGATTCCATCAAATCACGTCCCATAATGCCATTGACTGTCCCTGCTTGGCTTTTTCTCAATTACTGTATGTATTTGCTTATCCTTTTTTATTGAGGTGTTATCTGTTTGCAAACATCTGAATGAGGACCATAATTTGCACATTCCTTACCCTGTGTCTAAGTGTGCTTGTGTGTGCGCGTGTGTGAGCAGTTTGCTCTTTTTCTTTCCTAGAAAATGTATTCTTTTTGTATTAACTTCAGTGTTGAACACTGCAAGGACTAACTTGTTTGAAGTATGAAAACAGAACAAAACCAATTTGCATCAACTTTAAAACGAAAACATCATACTATGCAAACTGACATCTATCTTTCCATCCAGTGAAGTATATAGTTTTTCTTTTCATTTTTGCATGCATCCATAATTGCTCACTACTTACAAAATAATTTGTTTTATGACACACAAAACAATAGTCTTGTTGCTGGTCGTAAAATTCTTCTATCTTGCAAAAGTGCAGTGTCCAAAACACTGTAGTTTTGGGACACTGACATCACTCATTGGGACACTGACATTATAGTGCAGTTTATGGTCATTTGTAATCAATAAGGAGGGGATGATTCAGCTGAACAAAGTTAACCGTGGTGAAACAGTGGCGGACGACACCAGCATGAGAAGCTCCTACAGGCACCTTTTGGCATTTGAGAATTTCATGACACTTAATGCAGCGCGAAGAGCCTACAATAAAAATACAAAAAATGTTTTATATATATATAT
>JAODUG010059638.1:0-14590 GCA_027564795.1 Aphredoderus sayanus
TATATATATATATATATATGTATATATATATATATATATATATATATATGTATATATATATATATATGTATAGGTATGTGTATGTATATATATGTATGTATAATATCATATTTTTTCTAACCCTTATGTAACTCAAAGCGCTTTACAGCATTGCCTCACATTCACCCTAATCTTAATGTGGCATCTGTGTGATGTTCTTCCTATGTGCTCGGTGATCTTAGCTTGTGACAATGACAGCAGGGAGGTTCTCCACAGTAGCTACAACCTGACCAGCACCCTGGCTTCCATCATTCACTGGCACAGCACCACACCTGGAGAGCCACTGATACTACAGGTGAGGGCATGACAACGTAACATCGAACATCAAGCTTGTGAATTCTGATGGCTTGATTATACTGCTTATAATGTAACCTCAGATGGTTACTGCTAACCTGCTCATTCACCTTAGTTTCCTTCCAGTAATGTATAATCTGCCTTTCTACGCCTACATACAATTTTATATGTCTGATAATAAGATGTAAAAATACAATCTTGACCAAGAATCTGATGTTTATTATACATGATAACATACAAATGTATGTCCACAAAAATAACTATTTAGTTTAACTATTTTGTTTGTTGTGTCTGTCTGTCTGTCTGTCTCAGTGTCTACAGGTCCTACAGAAGCTGACCTATAACTCACAGGTGTTCAACTCAACAAGCTACATCCATGAGCTCATAGCATTTCTCATGCAAAATATGTAAGCAAACATCCCTGAGCCCTGCTATGCTAACATGAGCTCATACTGCAGAACGGACTAACAATCGTTATGTGTGTCTCTTACTGCAGCCAGTCTCAGAATGATGACATCGTTATGCCATGCCTGGGCCTTATGGCCAACCTGTGTCGCAACAACCACTCAGTGCAGAGCCACATAAAGTCCCTGGTAAATAACTTGACAAACAGGCATCATGAGGATTATGCTGTATTTCTATGACATGGATATGTGTGTCTGGCCAAGAAATGAATCCTTATTTGTCTCAAAACTACATCACTGTATATCGCGACACCCACCCAATGTTTGAGATGATAAACTGTGCACTTGTTATAGATATTGAGCTGTACCATAGATTATGCAATAAACCTGAATTTTATGAAGCTATGATCCACTTAAATGAATGATTAGTCTAAAAAGCCTTCATTTGTAATCGCTACCGAAACTACAGTAGCTCAACTTGCATAATTAGCGTTTTGTGTATTTTTATATACATTTGAAATTGTAGTTGCTTAAATATGAGACTGTGTACGTGGTCCTGTAGGACAACGTGAAGCCATTCTATCGGACGTTGTTCAAGTTCCTGGCTCATAACAGCCTGACAGTGGTGGTGTTTACGCTGTCCATCCTGGCCAGCCTCACACTCAACGAGAAGGTTGGGGAGAAGGTAAAGAGAGAGCACACACACACACACACACACACACACACACACACAGATCTACATCCAGGTCTGTGCTGAGGATGTTGTGATTTAATGTTTATTGATGGGGTTCAAAGTGAAAATTAAAGCGTGTACTGTGGTATGCCAGTCAGACTAATATAAGTCTTGTGTGTGCTTCGTTTTATTTTTATGTTGCTTTGCATGTTCAGCTGTTTAATGCGAAGAACATTCACCAGACCTTCCAACTGGTTTTCAACATCATCGTCAATGGCGATGGCACTTTGACCCGGAAGTACTCTGTTGACCTTTTAGTTGACCTACTGAAGAGCCCCAAAATAGCAGATTACCTCACTAGGTACACACGCACACGCACGTAAATGCACATAAGCGTCTTGCAGGAGAATTGGACTGTAGTGTGTTCCTGCGTTTGCAGGTATGAGCACTTCTCGGCCTGTGTGGCTCAGGTGTTGGGACTGCTTCATGCTAAAGACCCAGACTCTGCAGGCAAGGTAAGGACAGAGAGCTGGCAGAGAGACTTCTAATACTACTTCACAATACAGGCTTGAAAAACAAATGGAATGGCATTCATTCTAAATGTAAAAATGTTATTGTGAATTTAATTATGTAATCTTTTATAAATGTATTTAGAATGTGCTATGGATGATTCCTATGTATCTATGCTTGATTTCTTAAAAAATGTCTTAATTTCATAATTATTTTTGTTGTGTGTGTGTGTGTGTGTGTGTGTGTGTGTGTGTGTGTGCTGAAGGTATTGGAGCTCCTGCTAGCAGTGTGTGCTATTTCAGGCCTGCGCTCACTATTGTGTGAGATCGCCTTCCGGCCAGCAGGGCCCAAGCTCAGGGTTGCCAGCTCCAGGCAGCGGGCGGGGCTAGATGGAGGCCCCAAGGCGGAGCCTGGGCTAGCCCTCGTCCAATGGCTGAGCTCATCTGTGGAGGGAGCAGAATCCTGCTGTATCCAGGCCCTGCGGCTATTGTATGAGCTTCTAGAGGTACAGAAGCCACACTGGGACACACGTGATGCCCGAGTAACAGTCTTACCTTGTGATGCTGATCACCTTTTTTGTAATTTAAATATGTATGATTTATTTATTTTTTTTAACCCTCCTGCTGTCATCGGGTTTCAAACACACAACCTTGTTGCGCCAGTAGATGGTGCCAACCGCCAGTACGTCATATGTCCGTGCTTCGGTTGGCGCTTTCTGCTGGAGCGACAAGGTAGTGCATTGGGTCAGTTTGACCTGAAGGACAGCGGAAGGTTTAGACAGGTGAAAGTATGTATCTAATATCTTTTAATCTTTTAAGAGCAGCTATTGCTCCTGCTGCCTTTCATACAGTTACTCCCCTGATAATGAGTAACCGAATGAAAGACATCTGCTTCCTGTATTGCAAAAGAACCTCAGACGTCATCTCTTTGCACACCAGAGAGCCAACCTACACATAGATCTCACGCCATGCATGTACAGCATACCAGTGCAGCACATCAAAATTATTTCAAGCAAGATGAAATGGTTTATTATTATCACAGCTGCACTCATAACTTGAGTTCTCATGCCCATCTCTATCACACACGATCCTCTAACATCTATCCCACTGACCTTGCATACCAGATAACAGCCTCAACTTTGTGTTGTACATTATAGACTTTGAGATTGTTTATTGCGCACACAAAATATAGAACAACTACATGTCTATTGCTATGTTTCCCTGTCACTCACTCTCTCTCCCTCCCTCCTCTCTGCTCTGTCCCCCTGCAGGAGGCTCTGGGTACTGCCAGTGTGTCACCATGTGTGTTGAGCTTCGTAGATATGCTGCTGCCCGTGGTGCTGGAGCTGTTGAAGGGGCTCGGCCCGACCCAGGGAGACGCCCAGTACATGAAACACTGTCTACGCATCACGCATGTTGCCAGCCTATTGCTGGATATCCTTTACCTGGGTCTGACTGTGTGTGTGTCTGTCTCTGTCTGACTGTGTCTGTCTGTCACTGTCTGCCTGTGTGTCTGTCTGCCTGTCTCTTTGATTGTGTGTGTGTGTGAAGCCTTAACCCTTCACACTCCTGTGCAGTGAAGACTCCACCCGGTGTTTGGTGGCTCGCCAGGTGAGCGCTCAGATCTGCCTGTCACAGGTGGAGGCCCTCCTCTCCTGTGGCCAAAGCAACAGCCCCCTCTGCCCTCCCCCTGGCGGCGATGGTGACCTCAGGTGAGTGTCTGCCCATGTAGGTCGAGGTAGGCTATAACGTGTTTACGTTAACAAAACACACAAGTAATAAATAGCATACAACTCAAATGTAATGTAAATAAAACATGGTGACCAACAGAAAAATGACAGAATTATGTATGTATTGTTATCATGGCTAAAGTCAAATCTCCCTGGAAAAATACCAGATTTGTGTAGTTTATTCATTAACAGTCAAGTAAATACTTATACAACAGACAAATGCAGTAAGAATGCAGTGTGTGTGTGTGTTTCAGCCAGTTGTGTGCAGAGGCTGTTCTGAAGACTCTGGAGCTGATGAGTAAACTGAGACAGCAGGGGAAAGACATGGAGACTAGCTTCTACAGGCTCCTGCAGGTACTTGTCTCTTCAGTCACATTTCACTCCTTCTATGTTTTGGCTACACATTTGATTATCACATACATTTCAGCTGTTGGTGCCCACTACTGGCGAGTTCACAGGGTCATTTTGACCCATAGGACAGTGGGATGGTTAAACCTTTTTCTACTTCTGTTTAATGGTTGATTTGCTAGCTAATTAAAGTATTATGATCATTCCTTATGTCAGATTATAGAACATGTCTGTCTGTCACAGCTCGTACAGTTACTGTAGGTAATGTAGCAGATGTTTTTATCCTCAGCAACTTATAGCAGATGTTTTTGGAATGTAATTCTTTCATTCTCTCTCCCCCCCACTATTTTCCTCCAGGACCAGCGAATGGTGACACCCCTGTCTCTCGCCCTAACGTCCCACCACAGAGAGCGAGTCCAGACTGGGCTGGGCTTGCTCTTTGAGGCCACGTCCCTCCCAGACTTCCCCTCACTCATGTAAGACACACAATAATAGATGCATACATGCTGGGATAGATCAATCAAAAGCAGAAACCAAAACTACAACAGTAATTTTTATTAACAGCACATTTTATCTGTACTCATACCATTCCTGCCCATGGTGGTCTCTTGAATAAATCTTTTTATGATAAACGGTCTTGAAAAACCTATCCATTTACCATTGTGGTTGAAACCAGAGTTTCTTTTTAATGTATTATGCTGCATGTTAGTGTAATAAATGCCACTAATATTAGTCTTCTTTCCCTTGAAGCCTAGGGGAAAGCATTGCAGCTAACAATGCCTACCGCCAACGCGAGGCTGAGCTTTCTGTCAAACGTGTTGCAGTGCAGGAGGTCCCGCCCCCCAGGACAAATATTAGCCAATCGGTCTCCTCCAACACATCCAGTCGCAGTGTACTTAGTCTCATAGAGAAGATACAGAATGGCATGGAGGTGTGTGTTATATATACAGTCTATACTGTATTTATTATCTGAAAAATACTGTTGTATTTTAGAAGGGACTCTTGGGATTGGGTTGAGTTATCCTGTCCGTTTTACCTATGAATAAAACGATATTATTCTGATGTCATCTTAAATAACATTTAAGGGACCATTGTATTCTACAACGTGAAATGACCAGGTCACAATGCTCTCAAACACTGACCTTTTAAAATATATTATTATTATTATTATTATTATAATATATATTTTTTGTATTAAATACACATCTGGTTTCAACTAATGTCTCTATTGTGTGAAGCTACAGGAACAAGCAGATGACTTTCGTGTCTCTGAGATCATTGAAGTTTATGAGCAGAAGCTTTCTGCTTTAGCAGTGAGTATGGCTTTTCTAACCATGCTGTCTGCAACATTTCTGTCAATTTCTTTGAATTCTCCATGGTAATTACACAAGTCTTACCTACTATTTTGCTCTGTTTAAAAAAGCATTATAAAACAATCCTTCATTCCTTAATTTGTCCATTTAATTACAAGGGTAATGTGTATGTTTTTGGCCAGAGGGGGCAGTGTGGCGTGACCCTCTCTCTCCCTCTGTCTTAGACTAAGGAGAGCCGTCTGCAGGACCTGTTGGAAGCCAAGGCTCTGGCTGTCTCTCAGGCAGACCGTCTCTTAGCCCAGTACCGCTTCCAGAGAGCCCAGGCTGAGGCTGAGGTAACCAGACAACAGCCTCTCCTGTTCTAACTGCAGTTCCAGTTTTCTCCACCGCTGTGAGACAGCTGCCAGCTGGCTCTGGCTCTTTCTTTCATGTAGTCTTATTAACATCTAATAGTAAAGTAAAGCCAGACTCCACACACACACCCTTCCCACAACACTGATTGGAGCATTGCCATCTAACTCCACCCTTCCCCGAAATTAATCAAATGCATAACTCAATAAGTTGGACATTAAACTTGCACCGAGGAATTTGTCCTTAACTTAACGACACAACTCTGGCTGTTTGAAGGTCTTGTGAATCTGTTCTGTAAGTAGGCTACGGTTACTGCTTAAAATAAATGGAAAAACTGAAATGAGTAAATAAAGTATTGCACTAGAGTCGCACCAGAATTACGGATACAGACTTGTGAGTGACAATGTTAACAGCTACTGAAAATCGACTTCCTCACTTCTGGGAAGTGCTATCGAGCTTACAGGGACACATGTATCGATACATGTATCGGATGTTCTTATGTGACTTAGTGCTTAATGGACGGAAGAGACTAGCAAACAGCATAAAGAATCAGTTATGCCACCCTGGGTACAACAACAATGAACAAAAAGAATACCTAGCCAAAATCACTAGCACATAGCCTGAAGTATGAAGGAGCTAAATCCAAAGTGTCTCCCCAGGCCCGTAAGCTAGGCAGCTTGCTGAAGGAGACAGAGAGGAGGCGCGAAGAGCTCCAGGGGGAGCTGGGGGCTCAGGTCCTGGAGGTGGAGCGATACAAGACGGACACGGAGGAGCTGCTCCAACACAACGCCCGGCTGCAGCACGACTCCCAGGAGCACCAAGCGCTCAAGGGAGCCTACAACAGCCTGCTCAACAGGTCACACACACACACACACACACACATATACATATACATACATATATATTTATATATTCTCACACACAAGACTGTCTTGAACTTTTCAGGTTGCCTACAGTAAACCACTTACACTCACTAAATGTGAGCAGCTCATGTAAACTAGTTGTAGACTGATGTTCAGGCATATACAATACTTCTTCAACTTTTATATACACAAACAGCCTAAGCACTCTGGCATATGGTCTTGTGCTTTTCTCACGTTACGTGAAACATGGAACCTGCAATTGTTTTGCTTTCGTTGACAACATAGCCATAGCGGTTATTTTGCCTGTAATGTTACTAGGTTTTAAGGTGGGAATACACGTATATCGAGCCCTGTTCCCGTTCACACATGACCCCATGCAGGAATGGTGCCTGGCTTATACAGGCTTATACTGTGTGTGAAAAGGGCTCTAGGCTCTATAGGGTGACAGTGGCGCAGCGGGTCGTGATGGAGAAGTCTCCTTCCCTGTGGAGCTGTGGATGTGTGTGAGTGTGCATTCATGTGATTGACAGGCAAGGTAGATTTTGTGGGACCAATCAGGAAAAAGAGGCCCTGATTTGTTCAGAATCTTTGTGTAGTTGGGGAAAAAACCGAAATGTACTTCCTGTATATACTTCACTAGGATGAATCATTCATAAATAAATTGGAGAAAAACTTGTATTTTTTATTTGAGAAAGTTTAAGATTGCTGCTGAAAGCCTTGAGGAAGGAAGGAGGTACCAACTATCTGCAGAGTTACAGAGAACATGCTACTTTGGATAAGATAATAAAACATCTGCTCTCCCACCCATCAAACATTTAAAGTAGATGTTTATAGGTTTCACTGGGGTGGGAACGGTGTGGAATGTGGCCAAATTCTTCAGGCCCCATAGCTAAGCTATGTACAACCACATACCCAACCACCGCCTTCCCCACACACACAATGGCCAGTCAATGTATCTCTCCCCACAAGTATGTTTTTGTTGCTGTTTTATAGGTTCAATGAAAGCGAACGTTTGCTGAAAGAGCTGCAGGCAGCTCACATTACCCTCAGCAAACACAACGATGCCCTAAAGATAACCCATGAAGCCCTGCGACTTCAGCACGACCAGTAACTTCCACACACACACGCACTCAGAATGACAGGAGAAGGTAGTAGGAGTTCCTACTAATATCCATTACTTCCCTTTTCTTTCCTTTCCTTTCCTTTCCCCTAGGACGGTGTCTGTTTTGGAAGAGAGGGAGGAGAAGGTCAGATCTCTGCAGTCGGAGTTGCAACAGAGAGATGTCAACATCACAAGTAAGGCAGACACACACACAAACAGCTGTCTGACATTCTTGGCTGTTAATAGGGGTATTTCTACATCTGATTGTTCCTCTTCTTCATCTGTGTGTGTGTGTGTGTGTGCGCGTGCGTGCCAGTCCTGCATGCTGAGCTGCGGGCGTTGGAGCAGCGGAGGAAGGAGGAGGAGCAAGAGAGGGTGGAGCTGGAGGAGGCACTGGAGGTTGTGAGGAAGGAGCTCAGCAAGACGGAGCAGGCCAGGAAAGATGCTAGCATCAGGGTAACAGGCTTTACTGCATAGCACACAGTGCTCATGTTAACCTTGCTGTCCAGTGCTCCTCACTACTGTGCATTTCTTCTGGTCCATTGCTCTTTGGGCACAAGCCATACCAGTGTTGTTATGTGTCTGGTATGAATTGTTTTCTACTACAGCAGTGTCAAGGTTAATGCAGTTTAAAACCTAGTCCTACTGTTTATACTGTATTAGATAATGTAATGAGTGTCCCTGCTCCAACACACCCGATTCAAATGAATGGGTTGCTATAGATCTCTGCAGAAGCCTGATAACGGCCCAGACTGGGCTGCCACCACCTAATGGTGATGGCGTTTCCCTCTCCTCTCTCCACCCCCTCCAGGCCTCGTCGCTGGAGCTGCAGAAGAGCCAGCTGGAGGTCAAGCTGAAGCAGAAGGAAGACGAGCTGAGCAAACACTCGGCCATGATCGCCATGATCCACAGCCTGAGCAGTGGGAAGGTGAAGAGTGACGTGAACCTGTCGCTCTGACACGCACGCACACACACACATGCAGTGTGTTGCATTTATGTGTATATGGCAAAAAAACAACAGATATTCTTTACAAATTTAAATGTAAGAGAACTCTCTGTGCTGAATTTAACTTAATGTGGGGATGAGTTACCATTTTAACTTGTTTTTAATGTTGTGATTGTTCTCTTTATATATCATGATCTTTGTCTGCGTCTTAATTTTATTATTGATGTTGTTATTAAAATGAATGTAAACATGTCTGTCTGACGTGTGTGTGTTTTGGTTACCGCTTTTCCATATATTGTCTACATGGACAATAGGTAAGGGACACATTTCAGTTCATCTTCACATCATTCATAAATAAGACAAAGTGTAATAAGATGAAGTAATGGAGACACCTTTCATTGGCTATATTTGCTTAAATACCACACCAGTATTTTAAGAAATACATCATTGAACCTGTGTGTATGTTATCTTGTTTAACACGTGGGTGTGGCATCCATCAAGCTATGAGCCTAAAACTATGTTTTATGCTGTTCTATGCTGTAATATCAGAGTTGTAAAGTAAGGGCTCATTGTGTGAGCACATTCCAGACAAGCACATGCTCCCCAGCTGTGATGCCTGTCCTGTGCAGCTATTGCCCCCCCCCCATCTAATCCCCTGTCCCGTCACAGTCGGGGGAGAGAAGCGAGGGTCTATTTTCTCCCCCCGGCTGCTACTACTGTGGCAGCTGTCCCTGCCACTCACGGCAGGAGAGGACATACAGTGTACAGTGCAAGGACACTGGGAGCAGATCAACCATGGATCGCCTTGGAGCAAGCGCGGTAGTTTTGCTTGTACTTCTTTCACCTGGTAAGAACGCTTTAGTTCTTATCTAGCTACTGTACAGTATACTGGATTTCGGTAGGCCTAGTAAAAGACTATGGCCTGCTTATTATTTTTCTTTAAAAAGTAATCTGAAACATGGGCCTACTTTTATTTATTCCAGAATATGCAATTTTATTACACTTCAATTAAAGATATATTCAAGAACAATTAACTGTAAAATGATAATACTTGCCAATGTCAGTCTTGTAAACAAAACACAAGGCAGGCAGGGTCCATAACTGAAATGGACACCATTGTGTTTGAGACAGAGTGCTGGGCCAGGAATGAGGAGGAGCGTCTCATTAACTACATGTTTAAAGAGAAAGGTTACAACAAGGAGCTGCGTCCCGTGGAGAAACAGCAGGACGCGGTAGAGGTGTTCCTGGCGCTCACGCTGTCCAACCTCATTTCTCTGGTACGCCTCACATGCTGACATTGTGCTGTAGGTTCCTGACCATGAGCAAGGCAGCTGGCCCCTGAGGGCATCTTTTAACCCTCCTGTTGTCCTCGGGTGACCGTAGAATCATCTGCCATTGTAGATGTATATCTAGAAGATGTTGCAGCAGATACATAGTACTTCTACTGGAGCAGATGCAATGTTTTTGTACTACTGTACTTCAGCAGATACATAGCACTTCTAGTGCAGCAGATATATGATTAGTATGTGTACTTCAGCAGATATATACTGCAGTACTTCTACTTCAGCAGATACATGGTTAGTACTTCTACTGCAGCAGATACATGATTATTACATGATGAGTGGGTCTCTTCTCCTTATTTAATGTTTTATTCCTAGAAAGAGGTGACAGAGACATTGCTGACAAATGTATGGATAGACCATGTGAGTAAACAACAAAACGTGCCTTTTTTCTTTCCCCAAACACGTACATGTTTTAATGTGACTCCTGTGTGTATTTGTGTGACTATCGGTGAGATCATGTGTGGACATGAACATACTAGGTTTTGTGCCGTGTGTGTTAACAGACATGGTATGACATGAGGCTGTCATGGAACCAGTCCGAGTTTGATGACATCAAGGAGTTACGTCTCCCTTCCAGTATGGTGTGGTTGCCTGAGATTGTTCTGGAAAACAAGTGAGATTTGTCCTATTATTTCAGGCATTGTGTTTTCATTCGAGTTTGTTTCTCTGAATTCGTTGTAATCCACCTCCTTTCGTCTTTGCGATATATTGTTCGAGCCATGGAAAATGACTATTTATTGTGTCTGTCCCAGTAATGATGCCCAGTTCCAGGTAGCGTATTACAGTAACGTGGTGTTGTATTCCTACGGACTGGTCTACTGGCTTCCTCCTGCCATCTTCCGCTCCACTTGCTCTATTAACGTCAACTTCTTCCCCTTTGACTGGCAGAACTGCACGCTCAAGTTCACGTAAGAGCCCGATGCGTACAAACACAGCACTCTAACAGAAACATGGAGGAGAAGCATTCGCGTATTATCTGTAGGGGTCTAATTTACATAATAATTGTACCACAATCTTACCTTTACCAGCTTCATCATCTAGTAAGTCTGTTTCAGTAATTTCACAGTTATGAGGGTTAAAGGCTATGAAATAACGGCTATAATTGGTGATGATAAAGTGCTAATTATAATGTATTTAGCTAGACTTTGTTATTGATCAAATACATGACTTGATTATTGCCTGACTAGATTCCAGAGATAAACTCCATATCCCATATTGCTTTGCAGGTCTCTTACCTACAATGCCAAAGAGATCACTTTGCGCCTTAAGCAGCAGGATGATTCAACTACAGTGGAATGGATCATTATTGATCCAGCTAGCTGGACAGGTATGTTTTTGCAATTTAAACTGTTCTATGGTATATCCAGACAGACAGAACAGGTTCATAAGAACAGTATTAACTAGATATCTGTAGTGGTCCAGTACTAACATGCACCATCTCCAGTAGTACTAACCATGTATCTGCTCCATTAATCAGCTCCAGTAGAAGTACTAGTTATGTTGCTGCATCTTGCAATGTTGTAAGTGCACACACACATGCAAAGATGCATGCTCCATTGTTGTGTGTGTCTCGTCTTAACTTCATTCTCGATCCTTTTGCCAATACATGTATGGCATGTATGATTATGAACATACTGTACATAGTGTATTGCAGAAGTGTCTGTATTTGGATAAATTAACAGAATAAGGTCTGCATTAAACAATGGTTTATTACATTTAAAATGCATCTATATGACTTCTCTACTAGATGTCACTCTAAGTGCACCAGCATCTCAGACCAAAGCCTCTACTAACACACACACACACACACACACACACACACACACACACACGCACACACACACATATAATGAACATGCAGTACTAACATGCATGTGCGGCAGGCCCCAGCTATGAAAACAAAGAGCAGGGGAGTTTGGATTACAACACACACAGAGGGAGTGTGACATCACTACATCACTGTACCTTTAAGCACCTTTAACAAGATAATTATATATGTAACAGTTGTAAGCACTTTAGCATTAAATACTGTATAAGGATGTTAGCGTGTAAATGCGTAAACCAAGCCACAGAACGTATTTTCCTCCATAAATGAAAAACCCTGTAAAATTGGAAATCTACCAATGGAACCCACACCCGCCTTCCGTTCACGGGAAAGACCTACAATGTAACTCCAAAACAAAGTATCTTTTACCCAGCATTTCCCACCCTGCGCTGTCTGCAGAGAATGGTGAGTGGGAGGTGATCCACCGGCCGGCCAAGAGAAACTCTTACAAGCACATTCCCATGGAGAGCAACAAGCACCAGGACATCACCTTCTACCTCATCATCAAGCGCAAGCCGCTCTTCTACATTGTCAACATCATCATCCCCTGTGTCCTCATCTCCTTCCTCGCCTCACTGGTCTACTACCTGCCTGCAGACAGTCAGTACAGCCTTTTGTTTGGCCGCTAATTATGGCTGGTTTAATAATAATAATAATAATAATAATAATAATAATAATAATAAACCATTTGTATAGCACCTTTTATACACAATGTGTAACTCAACGTGCTTTACAGTCACAAACATTTAAAAAACAAAGGATGAAGGGAACAAATGAAATTAAACAAAAATAAATAAGAAACAACAGAATACAAGGTAAAAACCATGAAAATAATAAAAACCATTCCCTAGAGGAAGATTTGCTTTATCCCTTTAACTACCTTGGCCCTTGTTAATTAACTCTGCTAGCGGTATTTACCTGCCCTAGCCACATCAGCTAAAAGCGGCATTTACCTGCCCTACCCTAATCAGCTACTAGTAATACTTATTCACGGGAAAACGAGACAATTCATAATTATCTGTGTACCTACCCTAGTCTCCCATAGGCTTTTCAGAGATCTAAACCTGAGCAAAACATATTTGTAAAATGGGCGCGAATCAACAGGAAAAGTTTCCAAACCTTATGCAGAATCATAAAACTGATTTTATGATCTAAGTAAAAACATAAATTAAATAGATAGCTCTCTGATAGCTGATAGCTCTCTGAAGGAGAGCTTCCACAGTAGAGGTAGTATGAGTCTGTGTCTGAGAGAGTAACCACTGATAACAATACTGGAAAGATTGGTATTTTCGAAAAGATTTGTGTTTCTACATTTTGAATTCGATTTAAATATTTGAACATTTTGTACATTTCATGGGCATTGCAACATATGTGGGAATGATAGGTTCCTGTTCTAATTCAGAGATACGTTCTTATATGCATTGCAAAAGCAATTCTTCATTGCTGAGCGGTGTAAGCGTGTCTTCATTGCTAGCAAGCCTATCAATCGTGGATGTGTGTGTGTTTTGTGTAAGGTGTTGCTCACCACTACTGGTCCCACAGCAAGCCTCCCAGTCCCTCTCCGGGTGCCTTTCTCAGTCAATTAGCATTGTTAGGCTGGTTTTGCCTCATCCTTTGTGGGTTTCTTTTGTTCCTACAGTCTCGTGCCCAATGTCCCTCAGAGCCACAGTGGAGGCCTTTTCCTTCGTCCATCCACTGTTGTTGTTGAGGTGTGTGTTTTCTCTTCCATCCTTTCCCGCCGATCGGCGCGTGGCGTCTCTGGTTTCTTGCCGGTTTACGCTGATTGGGATTTGGGTGAATACTTCAGACAGTTGGTGACCTCGCATGGTCTGAAATGCCTGGCAGAGTGTTTTTATTTGCCACCTGGTGCCAGTCTGGATGCACCAATCTGAAGTGGCGAGGGCGAAGGTGATGCTGGATTTTCGCTAACCCCATTGGCGTCATG
Source organism: Aphredoderus sayanus (assembly GCA_027564795.1). Classification (NCBI taxonomy): domain Eukaryota; kingdom Metazoa; phylum Chordata; class Actinopteri; order Percopsiformes; family Aphredoderidae; genus Aphredoderus; species Aphredoderus sayanus. Next base: position 13,686 of record JAODUG010059638.1, read on the forward strand.
ATGATGACTAGGACACATTGTAGTCTACCTGTTCATCTCGTCCAATGTCCTTGTCTGTGCACCTCCGTTAGCTGATGCTACTTGCCTCATCGGTGTAGTGACTAAAAGTGGAGGCAGCCCTTACTGTGGAATTGGTGCTGGGTCAGTCACATTGATGGGCACAGTGATGTCAATGGTTCCGTCTTGCCGTCTTGTTGAGGTCAGCTCAGCTGGGAGTGGAGCACAACCTGTGGAGGTTGGTGAGGTACTCATTTGGCTCAGGGTTGGATTGTTTGGGGACCATCCATGTGGGGTGGATGCATATGGAGTGGAAGTCAGCATTGATGGGACTATTGCAGGACTTGGCAGAGGAGCTGTAGGTGATTGTTCATTAGGAGGAACATGAAAAGGAAACCCGTCGAGGTCCTGGTTCAGCCTTAGTGCGGTCATGGCAGCAGTAAGTCCTGTATGAGGGCAAAAAGCAGAATTCTGCAAGAATCGTGTTTGTTCAGCTGGTGTGTGTGTGTGTGTGTGTGTGTGTAGCTCAAGTCTAACCATAATATTTTCCATTTTGTTTCCTTTCTCTATGTTCTGTAGAGGTTTCTCTATGGCTGGACACTTTCTATCTTAATTATGAATATTATTTTTCAGAAAAAACAATTAAACTTGAGTGGGCAATGTTCAAAGCCTCCATTGCTGAAGCTGCAGTGGAGATCTATGGCCTCAAGGTCTTAGGTGCCTCAAGGGGCGGTAACCCTCGAACATCGTGGTGGACACCGGTGGTTAGGGAAGCTGTCCGACTGAAGAAGGAGGCTTTCCGGGATATGTTATCCTGGAGGTCTCCGGAGGCAGTTGCAAGGTACCGACAGGCCCGAAGGGCTGCAGCCTCTGCTGTGAAAGAGGCAAAGCAGTGGGTGTGGGAGAAG
>JAODUG010059648.1:0-14590 GCA_027564795.1 Aphredoderus sayanus
TTTAGCGCCTTCTATCTGCCACAAAGAGCTAGTGATTTGGGTCATTTTGACCCAGAGGACATTACAAGGGTTAAAGAATGATTTGTTCAAAGGGAACACATTTAAAATAAACAAAAGTATTTCTTTAATTGTTATTGCTAAAATACCACTAACTTGTAACCAATTTACTGTATTACGTCTGTTATGGATTTCCTACAGATATAAAAGACTGTTAAGGCAGAGTTAAGGCCATGTCACATCCATGTTGAGGGAACTGACAGATTCCCTTGAGTAACTGTGACTGAACATTGTTTCAAGTGTGAATGTAGAGTAAGAATGAATTTCGCTCGTCGAGTGACTTGTGAAACTTTGGGAAAACAAACATTTCACTAGCGACTTCATGAATGTCTTTTGAATAATTCCTTTTATTGAACATAGTGATATTATTTAAATCCTTTACCGATCTTGAATCTGCTATCTCAAATTCAGTGTGTTAAATAACTGAATGGAGTCTACAGTATGTGACTATGTTCATGTGAGAACCACCTCAGAGGCAGAGGTCTCAGACAGTAGTCTTGGTTAAAGAGTACCAGTAATGTTTGCAGCCTGCAGCCGTCCCGAAATGCACCCCAGCTTTACTCTGGACTACACTGAGTATTTATTCCGTGCACCTGTTGGAGGTGTGGGGTGGTTGTACGAACTTGTGTTCGTACATCTTTTCTGAGAGCCTTTAACTTTATTCTGCATTAAATGCTGAGCCTTGTGTCTTCTTTGCTATTTGTGTATCTATGTTTTTTCATGTTCTAGTATTTCATTCACTCACCACCAAACACACGTTACATTACATTCTAAAAACATTCTTTTATTTTTGCTAGTTTTGAAAATAATGTTAGCAGTATGTTTGCTTTGAAGATAATGTTAGTTCGCTTATGCTATAAAGTTAATAAGAAGGATTGTAGGTCTCCTAAACAATGGATCTGTCTGTACTTGTGTGTGACTGCCTATTTGTATCACTGTTTATTTACCTGCGTGTTTGTTTGTGTATGTTTTGCCAGTACTTGTTGTATTTGCATTCATTCATTGACAATCAAATCTCCACTTCCAACGATTGGCTGCAAAAGCAAACTCAAAAAAATCTAAAACATACTTATCCATTGTCCTGAGATGAACTGTAAGGGGTAGTAAAACTAAAATATGGTAATTTTATCAAAATGCCAGGCAATGTCATAAATTAACAGAATTGATTTATCATATCCATCTATATACTAGCATTGCTTACTAGGTTGCTTATGTCATTGAAGTCCATGTGTATGTACAGTAGCAAAGGTTGTGCTACGGTGGCAACAATAACTCATGGCTGACAGAGAGTAGATCATACTGTGTGCCTGTTGTGAATGGATCTGAAGAACAAATCGGTCATGGCTGCTTGATAGGTCAACACTTTACAAGCGTACTTGTCAAAAACAATTGAATTACAGCAAGAACCAAAAAAAAAGCTTCACAATTCATTTTAATATAGGGACTGTGAATGTAGCAACACCTACTGTTTTGTACACTATAATGTACTGTATTGCCTCATAATGTCATTTCCAGAGATATGGGCCTGCTCTAACCACTGACCACACCTGTCGCCAAATGTCATTTAATTCATCATTACTGAACACCAACCAACACTAAGGAAAATGTGTAATTATTACTTCCAGGCTATACAATGGTGACAAATGCCACACTATAATGTAGTTTAAAAGACGGTACCTTTACTCGTGCCAACGCATCTTAACTACAGCTTGTTTTTTAGGAAAAGGCTGTTATTAAAGGTGTCATTCCCTTATTTAAAGCGTAACTGCACCCTAAATTGTGTTTTTTGTAGTTGTAAATAACAGGACTTTGATGAGACACATCAATCATTCAGCTCCTTGAGTAGGTTTTTTCAAAGTTGTGCAATGGGAGTCAGGCTCAGAACTTATGTTTAACTCTGCTTTAAAATTTTCTGAAAGCACATTTTTATTTAATTTGAATAATATTAATTTAAGTAGTCATCTGGAAACTGCATGTTTCTTGTTATTTATTGTAATATATTTTAGTACAGAGTGTTCTGCCCTTAACCTCTGAGTATGCAGCCAGGGGCCAATTAAATACACACTAATCACTTTTTATTTGACTGATGTTGTAAAGCTATTCTGTTGGCTTACTTGTTAGCCATTGTGGCCATCCAAGCAGAGTGTAGGGTTAATCTGATGAATATGTGATGGAAGCGTTTAGGATTGGGAGATTTGGGAGATTTACTGACAGATGTGTTCACATCTGCTACTCCACATAACAAAATGCCTGTATACACCCATCCACAGACACACATTACGAGAGCAACAGATGCGGAACATAATGAATATTTGGCCATACAATGGGCACCTGTTTTGTGAATGGAACAGTTACTGCACAATAGGCCCTAAATCCGCTGTTCCTGATGTACAGTGCTTTTATGATGTAGAAACAACCAAGCATTGCTTGTGGAACGTGTCGGTTGAGGCTACTGACTAGGCTCTGTAACTAGCCTAGTGGTGCATTGAAGTGACGTTAAGCTCCTATCATAGTGAGAAACACATTTAGTGTCCTCTTCTTTCACAATCAGTTTTTACCTACAATAACTAACCCAGTGTTGTAGACAGGATTGTAGTGGACAATCACACAAAATGAACCAGTTGCCATCTATAGTAGTTAGATCACACCACATATTCCCAGCCTTTCTTGACCCGTGGGGATCAATGGAACTACTGTAGGAATATTTGTTTTTTATGTATCATGACACAATAGACTCATTAAACAAAATATAAAAATATGATCAGAAAGATTATTGGCACTGAAACCATCTCATGGCTTATATTTAGGAGTTGTGGCCCCAAGTGGTACTTTAGAGGTCAAATCATGAAATGCTCTGGTCTGTCTATCAAAATGTCTTTATCAAACAAAAGCATGAAATATATACATTTACAACCACAGAAACATGTTGTTTGTCTGGTTTGTGTGGTTGGTTCTGCTTGGCACCTCGCTGATGATGGGGTCAGGGTTTCTTAGCGATTGGGCTAAGCTGGCATCACGCCCTAACCACATCAACCACAGGGATATTTTCCTTGGCAGTGTCTGGGCCCTAACACTGTCCATTTGGCTCCGGATGATAGAGAAGACAGGCTGAGCTTCAAAGAAACAATATTAATAAGCATTCCATACTACAAAGAATCAAATACAACAATTAGCAAACAATTCCCGTCAAGATGTAGGAACATTTACAAGTGTGCTTCAGTAATTTCTACCATATTAAGATGTGTTCAGATTATATTCTAAACAATCTAAATGTATGAGCACATTTCACAGAAAAATAGCACATATATTGTATAACCAATCATCAGGACCACTATTATGTCATGAGAGTTCATTTAAACTATTAAAAGGAAACTCACAGTGTATGGGGGTTATCGTTTAAGCCAGCCTTATTAAATAGTTTTTAGAATGCATGCCCAATGCTCCTAAGTAGCCAATGTTCCTTTCTAACCCCCCTCTTTACATATAAGATAACAATATTCTCTATCTACAGCAGTCCCCAGTGGACAGTTGTGTTTCAAGCAATGAGCTGGGTGAAAATGTGTGACTGGTAACACTAAAACTCAATTGCGGAGTGTACCTTTAAAACATATTGCATACATCCTCAAATCATCTGGCACACGTATAGCCTACCAAAAGCATCTTGGTCCCCTCTAGGGAGGCTGAACCCTACTTTGAGAGTCACTGTTACCCGACCTTACTGCCTCCTGCCATATCAAGCTCCTCACAGCTACTTGTCCTCCCCCAGGGAGGAGGAGTATACTGGATTCCTGTCATTACTGCGTCTTTCCTGTCTGACTTCCTAGAGTCCCTAGGCCAGGTGAGTGTCCCTCCCCACAGACCACTAATCCTTAAAGAAAATGACTTTAGGCGTGTAAGATGCAGAGAACCCAGACAGGTGGCTTTCTGACAACATCTACCTCTTCCTGAAAACATGAAATGATTTGCAGACCTTCACAGAGGTGTCATAGTAGGATTATCGCATGTCCACCAGTATGCTCTAGAGACAAAACTAGTGAAGTAGCCAATACGTTGCTGGTGTACTGATATAAACTATATAATTCCTATTCTGAGCTATACCTGTGTTTCCCTACTTTGTCTGCTTCATGAAAAGGCACTGTAGGCGCCATTGAAAGTGTGCAATAGTTTTGAATTTAATTCTTTACTGGTGTATGTTTAAGAGATTAATGTATGTGTACTTGTACTGTATAGGCCCTTGTGGAGACATTACTGTTTATTGTAATGGCTTGCGTGCACCTATGTGTGCTCTGCCTGTCTCTGTAAGAGACAACACCTGCAGCTGGTAGTTGTTAGACAGCCCATGATACTTTATAAGCGTCAAACAAAACTGGTGTTTGACTCCAAGAGAGTGTGTGTGTGGGTGGTTTGTTGTTTAAATTGCTAGTGTCTATACAACACATGCCGCACACCTAAATGTTCACATTCCAACACTGTACTGTACGTCTAGTTATTCATGTCAGAGTACGTCTCACACAAAGTCTGATGTCATCAACCGGAAACACGAGACTGACAACACATATATGGACACACAGAAACAATGGTATTTCTAAATAGTTCAGCCATTGCCATTAACCTATTCACACATTAATTGATTATAATGAATGTCCAGTCTTAAGAAGAACTAATATGAATTATTTTCAACAGGTTTCACTGACAATAAAAGAAAACATTAATTAATTCATTTAATTTCCGTTCATGCAGTCATTTGTTCATTCGTTCATTCGTTCATTCATTTCATTCAATCATTCATTAACTGACAGAAGCTTACCTAGACTGCCAACAAAAAGACCTAAAGGCATTAAAGGCTATTTTTTTGTGTCCATCCTCCAGTAATGATTAAAACAATATTAATATTCCAGCATGTAACATACAAGACAAATAGAAAAGCTTTACTTAGAAACCTTCATTATCTTAACAAGCACCATACCATAACCATAACTCAATGGAACAACATTTATTCAACTTGTCGTCAGATATTTATTATAAGACATTGAGTGGTATTTGTCAGTTGACCAAAAATTAAATCACACCACTCTCTTCTGTGTAGTCTGCATTATCAACGTATATGTTGATAATTTGTCAAGTATTAAATTATTAAAATACCATTTGGACACTCACATTTTATCTGAATAAAGTAATAACAGTTATTGAAGCAGTTTTTGTCTGTCTTACATAATGAGTTATTTTCAAATGTCTGCACTTTTTCTTTACTGTATCAAAGGCACACTACTGTTGCTCACTGTATTTTGTATTTAAATTATGTATTTCTTTAAATAATTTACTGTATTGCCAGGGGTAGAGAAAGCATTTGTGTAAGGCTGGTTTAAGACACAATAGTAATGGCAAGACAAAGATCAAGGAATGTAGCTTTAAAATATTCAGACATGCTGTGCTGTTAAATGTCTGGTCTCCCTAACACATATACACCAGTTTTACTTTTCAAGCATTATAAATATGATCTTGGTAAGATAGCATAGCAATCCTATGAATGTCTTGCTACATGCTGAATTTAATTTTTGACGTTTTTGTAAAATATTGTATTCTATTCTGATCTATCACCTGCATACTGTATCCTGCGTGCATTACAACAAGTGTTTTCTTTAATGTTCATTTCTGCAGCTTTGTAATGTGAATTTGACCAATAGACTTAAACATAGACTTGAAACTCCAGGTAATTTAATAATAATACCATTCACGTTCTTTGACCTCATATGACCACCAAAAAAAACTGTTACCTAGTGCCATGATCTAATTATTCCCTACATTTAATTAATCCTGATAAACACTAGCCTTTATTATAGCTGTGTGTTTGCCTGACAGCAAGATCTAGACATATGAAATATAGATTGTTATGTATGTTTAGCCATTGGGCGGAGGAGACATAATGGTGAAGTATGAGAGAAAGTAAATTACACAAAATAAATAGTGTAATAGGTGTACTTTGTCTTATTACACAACAGGACACATTTCTGTGGTATTGCCTGACTTAAATTGTGTGGAATGTACTGTAGTTCAGTCCTGCGTTTTCTTTGGTGTGGTTTAGATGATGCTCTGTGACAGAAAAGCTGTGTGCAGCCTAGCTATGGACACACTTGCATGGGATCTGAACCTTGTAGACATTTTATTAGCACAATCTAATTTGTAAGTACTGTTATAAATTACGGTTCTCTGGGAGTTATAATGTAAAATGTTACTTTATTTGCATAATCAGTCCGAAATTGGTTGAATTTGGACTACAATGTTCACTTCAAAGCTTTTAGAGTCTGTGTGTGTGTGTGTGTGTGTGTGCGTGTGTGTGTGTGTGTGAGCAGTAATAGGTTATAATAACAAGCCTAAATTAGCCCGAGATCAGGAACACTAATCCAGTGTCAAGTCTAATACAATCACAGGCTGGGACTTTGACCAGTCTATGTGTCTACTTCAAGTGAATGTATGTGTCACATTTATCAATGGATTAGTCGTACAACAATAAATGGCCCTTATATTTGTGTTGTGTGCGGAAATGTGTTTTGGAGTGATAGGGTTAGAATAGCACCCATGTAACCAGTAGTGATTCAGTGACTTTCTTAAAGGGAGACTCCTTGATTTGTTAGTGGATTTACCCTTGAGGTTGAAACACTTTGCAATACAATGCATGTTACTATGTTACTATTTTATAATAACATAGTTGTTTTGGTTTAGAACTCCGAGTATTGAGTGAAAAATGGAATACATACACATAATCACAATTCATTCAACAATCGGTACAAAACATACAAAAAATATCTCATGCAAATAAAAGCTTGCATTCCTCTCTACTCCTCCTCAGTTTTGAGAGGATTACACTGTTGTCTCCCCCTCCCCCTAAAGCCTTCCACAAGTTGTACATTTGTGCTGGCGGATGGGGGGGAATGTGAGTAGGGGGGTTTGAGAGTGAAGACACTTGGGCAGAGCGGATGTCTGATGTCACTGGGTTGAAGGTTGCTTGTTAAAGGTATTTGTTTGTTTGACTTTAGGTTGTATCAGACCCTTGTTTCCTAAGGTGTTGGTCATGTTGCCAAACAAAGTAGCTCATTATAAAGGTTAAATTGTCTTAAATGGCTTTTGGCAAGTCCAACAGATTTTTGTAGCAATGGGCGGTCAACTGGCCTTTGTACAATTTCCTTTATTGAACGGCACACTGGAGTTGTGCAGGAAACACATGTGAGAAAGGTCTGTGAACTTGAGTCTGTCCCAGGACATTGTTTTCACATGGTTAGCACATTAGTGCTACAACAAATCAATTGGATTTCATGGGCTTATACAGCCCATATCTCTTAAATATGTCCGCTCCCAACACACTAGCGATGATTGAGGGGGTACTTTTATAGACAAATCCTTTTTTGACTAAATTGAAATGAGAAACTGTTTTCTTTTTCTTATGATATTAATCATTTTGAAATAAAATGGGCGTATGTGGTGGCTAATTCTTTTTAAGTGGGTTTCCCATGTTTAACTTACTGATATGTTGAATGCAGTCATGGAAATAACATCATATCTGTTCCCCATTGAGATTAAGATTCACAGATAAAGATTTACTAGATAAAAGACATTTCAAATCTTTGATGTTGGGGCGCAGTGTCATACTGAAGCCAAACGTTTGCTTTTTAGAAACACAGTTCATCAGGTATTGTCTCAGGAAAGTCTCACACACTGTATGAGTGACTGTATGCATGCAATGGCATGCTCCTTTGACCAAGACAGACTGCACATTACATACAAAACACAAGAAAAGGCATAGATTCAAAGTTTGGGGTAAAATAATGAATTTGGTCTCTGTTGTAATTGCAGATATTTGCATTTTTGTTTTGTTTACTGCCATTAGTTTCCATTGTTTTCCAAATGTGTCTACGATGCTGTTTAAAAGCGATCCCTATTCTATACAACTGGCTCATGAAATACAGCAACCAAATATAATATTTCATCCTAAATGTCATATATATAAGGAATTTTGTACAAGCCAAGCTATATTTTCTGCTGTTTTTCAGATTTCTTCTGCAACAGTTTTACATACAGTTATAATAATACAGTTCAGCAAAAAGGCTATTAGATAAATGGTAAATAAGTAGAGTGAAACACAATGTACTGTATAAATTAAGTCAACGAAGACAGATATACTGTTTTTATGGCTCGAGTGTCACCATATAAATGTAGTTGTTAATACTAAAACTGATGGATGGTTTGCTACTTTGTCTTGAAGTCAAACTGTGGTTACTGTGCCACATTATTGTCCTCTATTAGCAAGGACACAAACACATGGAGATGCACACAGTCTTGCTTCAGTGTTCCCCTTAAACTAACCTCATTTTTTAACACGCACACACACATGCACACGCACAAAAACACACACGCCCACACACACACCAGTTATATTGTAGCTCTTGTATTGTACTGTTTTCCTTGTATTCTTGTTTCTTCTTCTTTAACATGTTGATTATAAAGCGGCTTTCCTTTTGGAAATGACAAAAGTAGTGCTGCTACTGCAGTTGCTGGTCAATAGAACACAATACACAATTTGTGTATTTGTGTATGACATAACTAACTCTCAAAATATTGGAAATATAATGCCAATCACCTGATAATGTGTGTGTATAAATATATAGTATACATATTCTAATTCGATAGTTAGTTGTAGCTACACAAACCACACACTCAAATCCAAACCAGACCTGTACAGTATTAGCCTATATGTGCTGTGGCAGTGTGTGAGGTTTGCGTAGGTGTGTCCGAATTGAGAAGACACCATTTAAGTCTGAGTTTCACCCTTAGGCCAACGGGAACATCTGTCTGCTCAAATATCAAAGTTAGTTACAGACTGGGCACTTAATTTTCTGCAGATGTAATCTATACGCTTACATTCCATAAGCGGAAAACGACAACAGTGTTCCACAAGTATATGACTGTGATTACTGTTTGGACCAAACAACCGTCAGAGAGGCATGCTCACTACACCAAGGAATCCCACAAAGCTCTGCGTTAACAAATATATCATTTCAATGCAATGCAATTCTGGCGATAAACAGAGAACTCTTTTGTGTGATTTTTTTTTTTCTCGTGTTTTTTTCTCATGTAGCTGTTGAGACACCCTTCTTAGTCTGGCATGTAAGCCAATGTAAAAAAGGCATACACAATTTAAACTTCTTCCAGACTTAAAGGTAGTTATATTAAGTCATTCTGGAGAAAGCTTGTTGATATTTCAACTCCATCAAAACAAAAACACCTCTCCCTTCAATGCTCCCTCAGAAACTCTGCTCCACACATTGGAAATGCATTGTGAAGGCTAGGCTATTTTTCTGTGGTGCGGTCTGCACCATTTTTTTATTGTGTTCTTATTTACAGAGCCAAGGCTATGCAGAAACACATAATTACTTTTTCAGCATGCAACACCGGGAAGCCAGCAGACCATGAGTCTGAATTTGCCATAATCTGTATAAGATAATTATCTTACAGTCACTGACTTATTTGTTCTGAATTGGGTGGAGGGGTCTAAAAGGTATGAGAACCACTGACATAGCCTATACAGTTTTATGACTATCTTTTGCCTATGTTGTTGCAGATGTAGCGTAAGGAACAGAAATTTTACCACATCATTACACTGCCTCAAATATGCCACAATGCAACAGCTGCTCAGTCTACACTTAAGCGCACAGACATAAACTCACACGCACACACGACTGCCAGAAGAACAGTAGCTACCACACTGGCTCAAGACGCCCACTGATGCGCGCCATGACGCAAAGCAAATCTCACGTCTAAAGACCACGCGACATAGGCTACAGTAGGCTACTGCAGGCCTGTACAATATAGTCAAGGCTGTTGCTTATGGGGATAATCAGTGTAACAGTGTTCATAGACTACTACACACTTCAGGGGTAGAGGTTTTGTAATTTGACAGCACTATTGGGCCAACACCCCCATTTTGTCAACCTTTCATTTTATGAAGACACAAAGTTCATTGCCATCGCAAAGCAATAGGTTCACCCTTGCCCAAAACGCCAATAAAAATAGTTGGGCCAGACAATGCTATTTTTAACATAATACGTGAAATAAAAATTAAGTTTACAATATATGGCCCATCAAAGATGCACAAACAAAATTATATCAATACTTCCTTAATTTCATGCACCTTCTGGCACACGCACGCAGAGCTCCCCTAGACAGCCTATACTGTATGTCGGTCTACGTATAGTCTGTCTTTTGTGTTGAGAATGACCTGTGACAGTGTATCAAATTTCGACCTAACTAACGTCGTGCTTAAGAACAATTACTGTTTTCGTAATAAATAACATATAAGTGCACTGTACACCGTGCGTATTTAGCTGATCCAATTCCTTCAAACACCAAAAGCGCAAGTCAATGACCTTTAACGTACAGTATACAGTATAAGCAATAGTTTTGGAACAGGACCAGCCCAGGTCTTTTGTGTACCGTGTACCTGTGCAGGGAGCGGGGGGAGGGTGGAAAGGTTGAAAGGTGTAAGAACTGAATTTGTCCGTACTGGTTCCTCTGTTCCTTGGGGCTGCGCAGAGCGCAATACTGCGTTTCGCATTCCACTTCACCAACAAAACCTCAAGTCAAATACACACATAGCACACCGCAAGCACGCACCACCAAATATTTGAATTCAAAATTTTATTATTATAACCGAGTTAGAATGTGTCCACATTCACAGACTTAATGTTTAAACGCTGTTTTAAATGCATCGATTTACCATATTAAATGTCCAACAACTGTGCAGTGCAGGCTCACCGTGTGCCTCAGTAAAACAAATTCTTAATTTAATTAGCTCACACAGACACTCGCTGTCACATCTTCTCTAACCGGTGTCAGACGACTAGTTTTAAGCTGTAAATATTGGCCGATTGGTTGACAAAGAAACCACGTCCTACCGTAATAAAGGTAACCATAGCATCGGTGGGTTAGTATCCAACAGAGTCGACATGAAGGTGATGATTTTTAGACAGAATCCTTTGGCGAAACTTCTTTGCAAAGGCAGGACGCACAACTCTACAGTTGCCTGTGCTAGCCACACTACTTCTGAAAGGCGTGTACGTGGAAGAGAGCGCATCTCTCTCTCTCTCTCTCTCTCTCTCTCTCTCTCTCTCTCTCTGTCTCTACCCCCGCTTTCTCTCTCTCTCTCTCTCTCTCTCTCTCTGTCTCTACCCCCCCTTTCTCTCTCTCTCTCTCTCTCTCTCTCTCTCTCTCTCTCTCTCTCTCTCTCTCTCTGTAATCTACGGCGATGCTTCAGTGTGGGACAGATGGCCCTTGGCGTGATTAAGTTGCTCCAAAGACTTGCAAGCGACTCAGTTATGAGTCACAGGAGACACTAATTGAACAACTTATTAAGTACGTTTTATTGAGAATTTAGTTGGGCTGTTATTGTAATGCAGCTGTTAAAAAAATCGCAGTTGAATAAAACCAATTTGACAGTTCATAAGGTCACCCCCACCGCACAAAATAAACTGATCTTTGATTGAGATATTGAGAACGTTTATTGCTTGAATTTGATCTTGCATGTGCATAGATATAATTTACCTCAAACTTTATTCAAATACTTCAAAATCTTTGACAAATATATGTAAATTGCTCAGACTTTCCAGGGAACCCTTTCCAAACCAATGGATATCAAACCAGAGACAGACAAGCCCACTCATCTAGCCGTTAGAGAAGGCTTGAGATTAGATGATAGTTTAGCGTAGTGTACTTTAATGCCAGACACCCATGTTAACGTCACTGAACATTTTAACTGGCTCTTGTTAATGTCTGAGATCAGATAAGACTGTGGGACTACATGTTCCAACTGTAGTCACAAGGACTTAGTAACAGGCTGCTTGGCATTTTGAGGTACAGTAAAGGCTGTGGGTCAACAGCTGGCTAGCATGGTATCTTGAACATTAATCACAAAAGCAAATAGATTGAATGATTAATCTACTTCGAGTCAGTACAAGGATGTGTTCATATTTACCAAACAGTGTGCATTTGTGTCGATGTTGCATGCAATTCTTTCTGCTTGATACATTTGTTTATACTAATGTACAAACACATTCTCTGTACTGTATGTCTATGCATGGGTGGGTGTATTTGTGTGTGTGATTGTTTCACAAATACAACAAATCGCAGTGAAGTGCAGGGTTACATGCAGTGCATCTTGACTCTCCCATCACCATAAATTATACTTACCTGCATTAGTGCTGTAAAACCCCTTGGCAGCATTTGTAGCACTCACACAACACCAGATCATCTGACAGGCTGACAGGATGAATCCTTCAGCAGCTGGCAAGTGCACAGAAAGTGTCTAAACTACAGTACATTCATTGTGGTAGCAAAGGAATTTTGACCTCCTCATTTAATGGGACACATTGATTTGTGTATGGAATTGATCGTATTTTAACTTATCTTCTAAACATTTTCTTGCTGTTGCTTGCCCCTATCCATACATAGTGTTGCGTGGCTGGCATACAGAGCTAACAGGCACATTCTCTACCTCTCTACCCCTCAACCCCAATTCAAAGAGTAAAAAAACAATCCTTAGTGAAAGGCCTTGACAGGACCATAGACCTAAAAACAGTATGGCCACACAGTACTGTACAGTATGTCATCGTCACATCTAAGATCTATTGAAGTGTTCAAATGCCTGAGCAATTGTGCACCCTCAGAGGAACAATAAGCCTCGAAGTTCTTTTAAGGTCATACCTTCCGCACAATTTCCATTCTTTTTTAACTATTTTTATAGTTAAATAAAATCCCCTATCCTGCAATTATCCAACCAGTACCGTACTTGTACATTAAACCATGCAGCTGATTCCAATTAAGACATTCTTGGTTTAAGTAGAAGAATCTAACTCAAATATTTTTGTGGTTAAATCTTTAGTGTATGTTTGGAAAAATCTACGCTTTCTACTTGTGCTTAGTGGACCACTTTTTTCCAGAGTAGCATCAATTAGTATCATTCACTCCCATTATGGAAGCATATGTGAAGCCTCACATCTTTCTGACGTGCTGCTTTTAACTGCTAATACAGCTTACTACTTGCCAGTTATGGAACAATACAATTCTTCCAATTTAATTTGTGTGGTGTGACACGGAAACAGCTGTGCAATATCGGTTTCACTGACTTGAATTATATGCATGTATGTGTTTGTGGGGGGGATTAATAAATAAGAAGAACACATATTGTTTCCTTTATGATTACAGTAAGCATGAGTCACACATCACAAGAGAACCCATGAATACCTGTGTTTGCCACCGTCACTCCAAAGGACATGTTAAATTTTTAATAAGCGAACGGCACAAAAACAGGTACCTACGGATACTCACGTGACACGAGCACTCTGGAATTATTACCCTGGACTGCAGTGAAGTCATCAAATATGGAGAGAGAGCGAGAGAGAGGGAGAGAGGGAGAGAGAGAGAGAGAGAGAGAGAGGCGCGCTAAAGACAGCAGTAAAGAGGAGACATTTTGTGAGAAAATTCAAAATAAAAAGGACAAATTGGGAGGAAACACTGATTAGGAAGGTTGGGGTGAATTTGTTGAGGCGAGGAAGGATGGAGCTAGTAGAGGAGCAAGAGGAGAAATGCAAGGTGGAAATGGAGAAAAGGCCATGTACCGTAAATGACAGGTTTGAAGGAGGTAAAGATCAGGACAGATAAGATTATATACTGTAAGGTAAATTTGGTTGGTTGCTTTGTGAGGGAAAATAAAATGTTTTTTGTTGAAATAAATAACAATTCTGCAAGCATTTTCTTAATGAATATTTTCGGATGTTTTACTGGAAAGGGTTGTTGTGGCTGTATTGGGTTTGCATTGTGAACTAATGCAAATATTATTATTGAAAAGTTCCTGAGTTTGACTTGCTTATTGTAACAGTTTGAACCATATCAGCTTTACCTAAATTATACTAACCAGCTTGAAAGTGTATTCACGGTAAATCACTGGAGCTCTAACGTTCAAAAGCGTTGTCATTGTGTTCTCTATGATAGGAATCAGAAAACAATCCTTACAGCAACACATTGTTTGTGTCAAACACTATGTTTCACCATACATAAATGTGTGGAAAACTAAAGAACTGTGGTGTAGGTCATGTGTGAATACACATGTCTAATAAACACAGGCAAGAAAATATACTTTTTTTGTGAATATTTCATGAATACATAATCCTCCATCTCCTCTGTTTGCGTCCTGTGTGGTTTTACATGTCTGATAAAGTTTTTCCTTTTCTCAGATAGTTTTGTGTGTGTGGTCTTCACCCACACTCGCTACAGTAGTCATTTTAATTTAGTGATAGGCTTACTTAAAGTAGCATTATCTCGTCCTTACATATGCAGCCACACAGTAAGCTTTAAGGATGAAAAAGTCCATTTGGTCTCTGTATTTAATACTTAATACTGTATATCTCTTGTAATGTGTCTAACATTCCCTGAAAAAAGATTATGAGTAACCCCGAAAAGGCTGTTGAAAAAGAAAAAACAATATATA